>WAAD01013111.1:0-24222 GCA_013389945.1 Fregata magnificens
TACTGCTCTCATTTCTCTGACTGCTACGAATGCAGAGGAGCACAGACAAAACAGAACACAGGCCAGAGAAAAGAGAGTGAAGAGAGTGGGATGGAAGAGAAATACCACATGCAATTCAAGCATAGGTGAGGTGGAAAAGAAACACAGAAAGTAAAACAAAACCAAAGGTGATTATGGTAAGTCTTCATTTTGATGTCAAAACATTACAATATACAAATGGCTTCCTCTGTCACATGGAGGTATACACACCTTCTGATTTCAGACATGTATTTCAGTAGCCTAATATTAGAGTGATCAGTTTGTATGAGTCAGTGAGAAGCAAACTCTCAGCTTACGTGTTCAGAAACTTGACTTTGGGGAAGTCACTGTCCGACCATTGCCTCTATGGCTTGGCTTGCATTCTTAATTCTGACTCCTAAATGAAATGTCTACAGCTATACAGCATAAGGATCCTGCTGAGAACTTGCCCAATTAGCCTCAGCTTTTCATTCAAGCCTCGGTACAGACAACTTATGTTATGGACACCATAAAAAGGATCGTGGTAAATCAAGAGATCTAGTCCTGCAGCGGAAATCATTCAGCATCAGGGGACGAAAAGCTACCACCAAAATAGTTTCCATTCTTCCAGCTATAGTTGGTAGGTTCAAGACAAGAGGTAGGCTCTGTCACAGGGGAAGAGAAAGCAGAAACGGGGGAGGAAGATAACCTGAAGCCTTGGTAAGACACCTGGCATTTGACATAGCTGCCCCTGGGGTCCTACCAAAGCAGCCCATTCACCTCAGTGCTCTGTTTTGCTGAATGACAACTCACTACGGAAATGATCACATCTGTCTGACAAACACAGACCCCAGGGACTTTCAATCCACTCTTCCATGCCAGCACTCCAGTGCCTCTGATATAGACATCATGCATGCTTGGTCTCAGCACTCGCTCCAGACTCTGCATTGCGTGTTTGGATGCATGCTTCCAAAATGCTGGGTCTCGATTCCCTATCCAGAAGCACTAGGTTTGCACTGACTCACGTCAGGGCTGGGAAGAAGTCAAGACCAGAAGAAGGTTCCCAGACCCAAATGTGCTTAGGTAGAAGGATGAGACGCCGTGAAACGGTAACCCCTTCCCTCCTCCAAATGCTGGCTGAAAGAGCAGGGAACTTTAGAACACATTTCTAAAAAAGGGAAGAAGGAAGAAAGGATCAGATAAACTCTCCAGAAAGTACGTGCGCTTGAAATCCTATGCTGTTTGGGGAGCTGGAAGAGAATTCAAACAGCTTCAGGTGGACAGGATCTGATCCCAGTCCACAAGGAAAAGGAGAAGCTGGAACTGACAAGTGAGCTCTTCCACTTGCCCTAACTCATCCACATATTGACCCTGTCTTATGTCCTTGACCTGAATGAAGCTTTCTCAGTTTTTATACTCTGTCTTCCTCTTCATCCCATCTCTGTTTATCCTATTCACTGTATCAGTCCCTTTCGCCTTTCCCTCCCTCTCACACTTCTTTCCCAGCAATCACTCTGAAGTGACTTGTGAGAATATGAGTATTTTCCACATTTTCTGCTGTGAGCAGGTTATGCTTCCTCCCCTCTGAGAAAAAGCAGCAACAAATGAAGACTGTAGTTAGAGCCTGTCCAACCACTCAATGCCTGACAAAGTGAAAAACAACATCCATGGAATGCACAGCAGGTACAAGTTCTACTAAACACCACTTCAAGGAAGCCAGCTCAGAAGAAAAAACCTTGCAACAACGGCAGACTGTACGTACACCAGTTAAGCCACCTATGCTAGGCACATACCTGTAACAGGAGCAAACTTGTTAGCACTGCCCTTTGCGGTAACAGACCCCAGGTACTACTAGGCGACTGAAATTTCAAGCAGTTGAAACCATGGGTACACTACCAAATCATCATTTTAACCTTGACACCTGCGTGCCCATATGCTACACATGCACACCAGCTGCATCTTGTCAACATCAAAAAAATCTGGGATTAGACTCCTGTCTCCAGACCTCGTTGCTCAGTTCTGCCTTGTTTGTCCCAATAACCCTACCCATACTCGCAGGGACACGCATATTTTAGCACAAGATAAAGAAGAATGAGGTGACCTTTAAACAGAGCGGGGTTAGCACTGGGAATAATGACAAAGGGCTAATAACTGCTGCTTGATGTGGCAAGCATTGCCTGTCCTACCCTCTGTGGGCAGAATTCAGGAATCCCGTCCTCCAGACATGTCTTTAAATGGGGAGGTGCTCCAGATCTCGCCCTGTACACAAGCTGCATTTCCACAATGAACAAGCTTCCCTGCCTGGAGCAGGAAGCTCCCCGAGCCCTTCACTTCTATTCTGCACAGCCTTTACCCAGGAACATCTTCATTTTGCAGCTTTCAGGTGTGGTGAACTGGAAATACTGCAGCAGCTTGAAGTAAATTAAAAATTTGACATTTTTGCTGAATTAAATATGAAAATTAGTAATATAACTAGCAAAGTACCCCTCATGAAATTTATATTAATTTTAACGCAAAATTCTGGTTTGAAATGTCATTCAATTTCATGACGTCCTCTATACGGAATTCCTCCTAGACAGATGCCTGTGGTGGCAACATCAGCCTTCCCAACAAAAGCTGACAGGACAAAGCCAGAGCTTCTGGGTGGGAGCACTGATGCTTTTGGCTCCTGGAAAAGCAGGAGATGGTTTGGATTTTTTTCCCTCAAACAGGTGATAGCAGAGGCCTTTCACAGTTTGGGGTTACAGATGCATTCCCCCATTCTTGCCCTGCTATTGAAGGGGATGAAAATGACCTAAAATAGTCTAAGGCATCTCTGTAATTTCTCTCCCCAGCAACCCACTTCCCCCTACGCTGAACTGCCATTGCTGTATGCAGGAAAGAAACCCTTAAATTCACTAAACACGCTTGGTCACTTAAAGGATCATCTGATAATGTTATCAGAATTCAGTTTTAATGTTTAATAATGAATCGAAAGGATTAGAAAACTTTGCACTTTCTCTAATGCAACTATTTCAGTCAGCTTGCAGAGCTCCCAGAGCAAGGATGTTAGCAATTTTAAGAACTTGTTCTCTATAAATTTGTACTTTCGATGGTCTTACCTACGCAGTGCAGTGGCAATGAATGGATTCCACTGTGAAGATGATGGCTAAAATCAAGTAAAATATGACTGGCCCAGATATGTGCAATATCTTCAACAATCATGCTGAATCCTTCAAAAATCACCTCTCCTTTCAAAAACACAGGAACAGATAGAAGAGGTAGGCTGACAGGCTAATTAATCATGTGTGCAACAGATGAAAACATTTCAGTGACATCTTGCTGGAGAACACTGGTAGACCAGAGGTCATGAACACACACTCTGATATAACATTTCCAGAGAACTGCTTCAGTGATAGAAATTTGAGAAGCTCAGTTCAACAGTCCCTCCTGTCCAGAAGTTTTTGACCCAATAGGTTTATATAAACCACTGAATGACATGAGCTCTTGGGGCAATGAAAGCTGGTAAGAAAATAGCATCAACATTAAGAGAACAATCCAGGCCTTTGGGCGATGCTCAGGGTGGTTATTTATTTATTAATTGTTTTTGCAGTTGGGCTAGCAAATGAACAGTTCGTGCTCTCCATAAGAAAGCTCTCCTCTGGTTAGAGCTCCTTCAGCTTCTGCCAGATTGCTCACCATTGTTCTACTTGCAATGCCAGCAGATACACAGAAACTTCAGGATAAAATACAGCTATGGAGTTCATTTTACAGCATCACTACTACTGAAAGGGTTTTGTTTCTGAGCAGTTATTTTCATGCTGCAAAAGGTCATGTTGTTACTCATAAAGCATACATTATTCTGCAAGTGCTACAAAAAATAAATCACTCTGCCAGATCCCAGTATCTCTGGCACACTCCGAGCCTGCTGGTTTCTTCCCCCATGTTGTCATGCTTTAAATCTTATTACCATCAGAAAGATGACCAGGGATTTCAAGTTACCTCAGTTGATTGCCACCCAGCCTTCCCCTTCCGTGAGGAAGGCTTCATGAGCTGCACTGTCTGTGGTGCTCATGAGTTAAAAATGGAAAATTAGGAGGTAATTAACCGGAGGGCTTTGTTCAGGAGGTAAGACTTCACTACAATATTCAGGGCTCATTCAGGGTTGCCAGTGGAGTGGCTTTTTCACTTGTTTCTAACTTCCCACTGCAAAGTTCATACCGCATAGGTCTGTAGAGGTAGGCTTATTATGTGGTGCTGTGTAGACACCCAACAGGCTTTACATCAGCAAAAGCAGTATAACCACACAAATCAATTTACCCAGCATCTGACTACATTGGATATCTGTGCAGAACTGCCACACTGAGTGCCTGCCCTGATGACTTTGCTCACAACTAGATCTTCAAAGGGTAACAGTCCTGCAGCAACTCCATTACCAATGGAAAATAGGAAGGTGACCAAGGTGGTGATCTGGGCCAGTAGAGTTGAGGAAGTTGCATCTGTATGTTCCCTTTTCCTACTCGGCAACTCCAGGATGCTTGCTCCTTCTTTATTCCACCTTTACCTGATGGGCCACCATAGTAGCTAGCCACTGCATTACGCAGCTAAGAGGATATGTATGACTATTTCACTTTCAATGATGGAAAGCTGCTCTAATTTTCTTGTGTTGCCAGAAGCTCCAACAGGCTCTCAAAGAAGCTGGAGACTGACAAGTGTAGGAATGATTTTGCACGTCTTTTTCTTTCAGACTACACTTCCTGGCTGCCGAAGGAGGCTCCCTAGAAGGTGCTCTGCACCAGAATAAGCTGGTCTAACTCATCACATCACGGTTGCTGGAGCACTGCATTACCAGCATTGTCAGGGAAGAAAAGCTTGATGTTTGGCTAAATGCGAAAGATAGTGGAGTTTCACAGGTACTAACAAAAAGCTAGGCTCCAGCTCAGTTTCAAGTCTGTAATGTCTTGTCCACTAAAGAATCTAGAGCCTGGTCTCTACACAGACACCTTCCTCTTCCTCCATAATTACAGCACTGAGTGGAAGTAATTTCTAAGGCACAAGGCTTACGTGCTCAACAGCTCTGTGATATTTGTATCATGCAATACAACTGAACACCCCAGATTTAGCTACCTCAATTTTACTTATCCTAGGGCATTACTTCCAAACAAAACTTCATTATTTTATTATCATTTTCTTGCTAACAACCAACCTCTACTGTTAACACAAAAGAGCCATTGAAGAAACATGCACAAAAATAACTTTCATTCTCTCTCCTCCTGAAAATTTTCAATAAATAACATCTCATAAAATATGAATTCACGTCCCATTTGCTTTCTCATCAAGTAAAATTAAACATGGACATCAGCATCTAAAAATCTGAATAAAGATCAGTAAATAAGTAGCTAACAGCTACTTAATGACGATGCTTGAAAGGAAAGCATGTAATCTGATTTGTACTGCATAATTGTTTTGTATTATTTATTTTACACTTTAAATGACCTCATTTTATTTAATGCATTCAGCAGTCTCAGTAGCTCACTCTGACACAGAACCATTTAGCTTAAGCTCTGATCAAGCAGCTGCTCTCCAGTTCATTCAGTCCCTTTCCCAACAAGAAAGTTTACTCTCCAAACTCAATCCCATACAACTACATGAAATATGTATTTGACTGCTGAATACTTCTACACCCTGACAGGAACTTGCAGCCCCATTTGGTCTCCAAAACGCTGTGCTGAAGCATATCATCATACTCCACAAACCCTAGCTTCAAGTGAGTCTACAGGAATTGAAGTGGCTATGGAAACTGGCTCCTAGAGAGATCAATCCTCAGGCTTTTGAGGGGTTGGAGCAGAGGGGACCCCTGGTAAGGCCTGCCGGACAGAACTGGTCAGCAGGAAAGATCCTACCAATGCTGTACAGTGAGTCCAGTTCATAATATAGATTTCTGTGTCTCTGTAGTCATTATAGGGATGTCCCTGTGGCTGTAAAGGATAGCGTCATGATCTAGAAGGGAAACAAAGTGTGAAATAAATATGAGACATGAGCAAACACAGATGGGTTTATAGAAAGAGAGTGGGAGAGAGAAAACACTTAGCTAAACCTCTTGCGGTCAACAAAGAAATGTAAATTGTACTGTTTTCAGATAAAATATGATAATGAACTAAGATCACTTGGTTTTATGCTTACAACAACAACTAAGTGAAAAAGAAATATGTAATTTTCTGAAACACTGTGAAGGAAGAGGAGGAGTGAAGGATAAAAGGCTTTGACTAGAGACAAATATGGTATAAAGCAGATACTTCATTATTTTAGAGCCTAATCCAAGCATATGCTGAATCCCTTCACTTTTCATGTAAGTTAGCAAGTGCCAAGCAGCTTGTAAGAAGCTCTCTACCTCTTTCAGAATCAGGACCCTAGTCTGCAATATCACCTAAGAAAACCATTATCAAGTAAATGCATAACTGGTACTAAGCCCATGCTTAAATATATATAAATACATGTAAACACTCCCCTATAAAATTTTGAATTTTCCCCCTATATATATCCCATACATATTTTTTTATGTATATATTCCCCTGAACAGGCAGGGAAATGACAGACATGAGATCTGAGACATGAAATGCTTGTGGGTCTCCAAGCACTGCCCGCAGGAGTGCAGGGCCAAGAAGCACCAAGGGTCAAATCAGTTTCCAGGGGAAACAAGGAGCTTGAATCTGGTGCCTGCAGAGGGGCACCTAGTGCAATCTGAGACACCCTGGTATACCTGAGGATGGCAGATGTGACACAATGGCAACAGCTGGATGCCAAGCAACATGTGCTAGTACATCTAAAAGAGCACTGGATGCCCATCTTCGGGCAACCAAAACTGTCCTAGGTAAGCAGGGTCCTTTAGGTCCTTTGAAAATCTCTGCACACAGAGCCTTTGGGGATTTATTTTTAATTTCTTGGCAGCAACAAAAGATCCTCCATATTCATAACTTTTTAAAGTATGGCACTCTTACATCAAAAGTCAGCACTGCGTATCAACTGATCTCTCCATGGAGATAAGATACTCACTGAAACAGCAGAAGTGCTGTTAAAAAAAAAAAATCAATGGATTTCTACCGTGTTGTCGTGCATGTAAACCCGAAACGTTCTGTAATTGAAGTTAAGCACTATTCTGGAAGAAGCTTTCCATAAGATTCACATTAGGCAGCTATATTTATTACTAAATGCTTCCTGTTTTATCTAAGCTGAACGCGTTAAACGATTTGTATTATGGAGCATAACTCCTTAATTCTCACGTTACATGTGGTCACTGCAGATACTGGGTTTGCATGTACCCAGCCTGTGCATGCAAAATTGCCGAAGTCCATAGCTTGATCAGGTGTCTGCTCATACAAAGGTACTTGTGATGGGAACCAGCTGGAAATACCTATGTGCATATTTATAACTATGAATGTATATCTAAGTTGAAAAACAGAGCACATCATTCCTTATTTTTGGAGGGGAGATACCTTGGTCACACAGTGGCGTTATGGAAAACCTGACAGCCCTCGGGTAACAAAAGGGCTGTGGTTTTCAGAGTATCACGCACCCCTTCTAAGGCACATACACACACGAGAGCCAAACAGCAAAAGAGAAGCCAGTGCAAGGGTCAAACAATGTCAGTCAGTGTTATCTCTTTTGCTGCTGGATAAACGTTGTTGTCTAAAAATAGCAAATAGCTTTCCTGATCCTGGACTGGTAAAGTGAAACATAAGGATTTTAAACAAAACTGCATTCTCCAGGAATCACAACACAAAAACGCCAGTTTCCTCCAAACCCTAGAAATCCTACTATTCATTATATTTATACAAAACCAAAGCCCAGCTATAAAAAATTAGTAAAGCTAATCACCCAGATATCCCTTTCTGTAATACATACGCTAGGATCTCACGCTTTTGGCCTCTTGCCTCTGTTTTATGTATACCCTGCATTCCCACTGACTTAAGACCACTGGGAATTTGTTACAGTGAAAGGAAAGCCAGGGTCATTGAATTCACCAGTCCATGACAGTAAAGCAAGCTACTTTTCATAATGTATGCACAGGCATCATATGAGCATTAATTGGTAGCTATTTCAGAATGCTTGGATATTGTGTGTTTGTCACACTGTCATAAAATGTTATAAATACACAGCTAATAACGATTCCCAAACTGTAGATGCAGTCTTGCAATATGGACAGCCTACTTCCATCTAAATTAAGAAGGCTCATTTTAATTCTGGATACAGAACGGCGTAGAACGTCCTCACTGTTTTTGCATGTAAACCTATTAAGATTTTCAGACTAATGGTTATTTTGCACACAGAGAACCAGTGCTTCCTCAGCTCCAGCAGACCTACTGGATCCTGTGTGGTTCCACTGAATGAGAGGAAGAAGACAAAGCAAAGAATTAGAAAGCACTACAAAGGAGCCTTCCTGAACACCGATTCCAAAACTGTAGGGACAAGATGGGGACAAGGTGAGAGAACAGACAACGTGTATCCTCATTTCCACCCCATCTCACACTCCGAAACGCCTTTATTTCCACCCGAGAAAGACAGGAGCAGTGAAAGCTCCCCTACCCCCAGTCAAGCCATCCCAGACAGACAGCGGGGAGGAATTTTATAGACGTTACAGACATTTTCATTCCAAATTCTCCTGCATGTGTCATAGTCGTTGCTGAGCACCTTCCTTACAGGCATCCACTCTTACATCCCTGCCAGTATTCAATGCTCGCTCTCCTCAACCAGATCTTGAGCTCCACTTTTACTAAAGTGTGAATAAAACACCTTCATCTATTAGCCTCCTTTCTGCTACTTTCCTAATAATGAAAAGGTAAAGGAGTTGCTTGTGGTATCTTTTCTTACTTCTCATAATCTGGCAAATCTCTTCTCCTTTTAAGTAGTTTCTTTACTCTTTCTCTAAGTTATTCTCCACTAGAGCAACATACTTTTCCTCTTTTGATGGACCCTTTCACCCCAAATAAATGTCTCACAGTATCAATTCACCTTGCATCAGTTCCAGCTCCTCATTACCAGGTCCATTTTCTCTTCCACAGAGACATGCATAATTACATTTATGCGGTATAGCATGTATAAATCACCTATCGTGGTCATGCGTTCTAAAAAATTGACCTGCAATTGTTATCCACCACAGAACTTCATCCCAATTATTTCTAGCCATCAAAACTAAGACACACTGACTGAATATGGATTACTGAAGCTGGGTTCTGGAAACAGTAATTTGTCATTTATTTACCTAAGTCCTACTTTCAAAGCTACTGTGAACTCATCCCCACAGGCCTTGAAATTGATTTTCGAAACAATGCTTAAATCACCTTTTCATCTGGCAAACTTTTCTTTGGTACTTGGTTCAGAAGTTGAGGTCCACTCTGCCTTTTCCCATACTGCTCTGTGCACTGATGTCATCTGCTCTCCATCCTCGCTTACTGCTGCGTACTCTAACGCAACAGGGCTGGTGAGTTACTATTACCACACCGGGAATACATGGGCAACAAATGAAATTTTCCTGACACTTTCAATAAGCAATGACTAATAGCTTTTTTAATTATCAAAACAGTGACAAAAATAAATGATATTTAAGGTTACATTTTCACTGCCTCCTTATTTGTATGTACAAAATATGCCCACACAATTGTATCAGCTAATTAGCTACGCAGCTATTCAAATACCTTTCCAAGTGCAGTTGTATATGCTCAAATGTAGATTTTTCATATCTGAATGACTGTAAGCACACAAACCCGAAACCCGATGAAGATCTGGCTATTTAATCTAGAGGATATTGCACATTAAGTAACACATTCTAAGTTTCAATATTGTAAATTATTGTTATGGTACACCTTTATACATCCGCAGTTTCTGCGTGAAAAGAATCACACCTGATTCATTGAAAATAAATCTGGTCAGAGACTACTATAAAATTCAGAATGTGCAAAAGCTCCCACAAACAGAACAATCAAACCTGTATAATTGGTGCATTCACAATTTATTTCAGTCATTCTGGTTTACTGACTTATATTCCTATTGTCCTCAAAACCTTTTCCTATGAGTTATTTTATGCTCTAATAAATGTTACTTTAAATCCTCCCATTACCTTTTGTTTAATTCTGCAAACTTTATTGCTTGAAACTTCCAGTAAATATCTGCAACAGTTACATTTAACCTTCCATATGCCCCTCTTTCTCATATAATCGTTTACCTTCTAGGACAAAGGCTGGTATCAAATTTCCTTTCTTTTTATTAGGCTTCTTTCTTACTGCTAGATGGCATGTGTAACACTTAGGCTTACAGTTTACTAAGTTAACTAACTGTCAGCACTTTTCATGTTCCCTCAACTTCTTTTCCCTCCACAGATTTATCTCAATTGATTACCCTTGGCAGTTCTAAAAACTTTCAAAATGCGGTCTGCTGAAATTCAACAAGCAAGATGACATAAGGACAGTCTATAACCTTGACAAGAGATAATGACAAATTTTGAGCACACATCTCGAGTTAGCCTTGACTAGTCTTATTTCATCTGCCATTCAATGCCTAGAGGTATAGTAGGGGCATACTATACAAACCATAAAACCAAAAGTGCATTCATTTCCTAGAACAATATATATTTCCTTCCCTTTCCTAGTCAATGAATAAACAAACATTTCTAAGTTTTCCTTCTCCTCATCACTTTAACAATACTCCAACTACTTTGAGTGAAATCACACCATCTGACTGCTTTCCCTAAGGCAGATGGATACAGATTATTTTAACATCTCTTTATTTTCTTTTTTCCCTCAGGACGGTGAGGCCAGCAAATTTTATACCAGACTACTAACATGTTGGAAAGTCAAAATTTAAACAAATACGCTATACGCCTCCTACTCTAATTTTTGCGCTGAAAGTGAGTATTTCTTATGTTGATTTGAAACATGAGAAATAATCATGTGTGGCCATGTATATAGGTAAACAAAATCTGTCAGTTACACTGAGCTATTTTTGTCCTATCCGGCCTTCTGGCTCTACTCCAACCACATCACTGTAGTTATGGCAGTGACTTGCTACCATTTGCTCACCAACTCATGGCAGTGCTCCATGACTTCTTCAAGGTGATTCACAGAGCACGAGATCGAGTTTAACGTAGCTTCAACTGACAACAAAATGTGCAACTTGCCAGACCAAACACAACTTCTCTTCTCTTTCTACTAAGCCCCAGTCTCCTCCTACTTGTGCTTCCCCTCCCAGCCTGCAGATCTTTCAGAGCAGGAGGAAGGAGGTTACTTGAAGCATCAGCCTGCAGATGTTTCCAAGATGTGTCCACGGTTAAGCAAAGATTTTCCTTTGATTTTGTCCAGCTCAGGAGTGGAGGAAAGTAAATGGACTTTCTTTTTCATGATTCTTTCTTCTGCATTTAGTTACTTCTGAAATGCTTTCCAAATGTTTTCTCAGGGTTTTGCCTAAAATCTTGGTAATGCTGCCTCCTAAAATTCTCCTCCAACATATGTTATTTGCCTTGAAGTTGATAGTGTCTTTCCACTTTGGAAAAAACTTCAGTCAGAGGAACCATGAGATTCTCTATTTCCAGACCAAATCCATTCAGTTATCAAGGAAAGAATTAGGTCTTCTACAAAATCAAGTTAGGGCACCCACAGAGGAAGCTGAGCTGCTAAATAAGGAGGTGCCATTTTGCACAGCACCTTTTCAGAGCCGAACTGCCATATGCTGCTGCCTACCCCTCCTTCAGTCGCACCCTCTCTGAAGGAAATCAGCTCTGTGTACTTCAGTCCACTAGCTCAGTCTTCCCCCAAATTGTGTGTACTTTACAATTGGTATCTAGTTGCAGGCTAATGTCTTCTCACCCCACCCCAAGGTGCTGAAATATGTTTTCAGCGCTTTAGGCACCCTTGAAAGGAGCAGATGCATCTTTTCCACACACATTGCACCAGGTGATGCAACAGGGACACACGCTCCTCCGAGGGTCCACAGCAGGCTGTCACAGACACAAAGCGGTTGACGGGGACAAGCGACAGTCTCTCGCTCCACGTGTGACACTGTCTTTTTGTCTCTGATTTCTTGCGAGTAGCACATGGGGTTGAGGAGGTGGAGGGAAGCCACAGTGTTGTTCTGATTCCCATGCACTGCATCAAGGGAGCAGGGGAGAGAGGCAGTGGGAGAAGAGCTAAAGCTCTGCTAGGCCCAGCCTAAATCTATCCCTGTAACACGTTATAACAACACAACAGCTTCATTATGTGTCATTAAGGCTGAGCAGCACCTTTTGTGTAAAGACAGACTCTTCAAAGTGCTCTACAGCACCAATGCCCATAAGGAGTCAGGACTGCCTAGTGCAATAATACTCAAAGCTCTTATGGCTTGGTCCCCATCTTCTCTAGCCATGCATGCACCCAACTACTAGCTTCCCAGCCCTTCCCGGGTGCAATAAACCTATTGTCCTCAAAAAGCTTTGAAACGGAAGCTCCAGCCAAGATCTCTCTCTTGCAACCTCACCTAAGCCTTCTCTCCTGCCACGTCCTGCATGCCAGGTCACAGAATAACACCACCTCCCTCGCTGCCTGCCTTGTCCTCCCCTTCAAAGGGACTTTGGCATCACTTCACACACATCTTGCCTCCACAAAGCTCCATGGGACTTGCCTCTCTCTCTCACACCCATGCCTGCCACTCCACTCAAGAAAATAAAAAAAAGGATGGAAGTCAGGGGTCAGATCTCATACTTCTTCCCTCTCTTCCCCCAAGAAGCAGCGAGGCTGTGCCACCAGGGAAAGGCAGGCACTGGCAGCAGCCAGAACCGTATCACAGTCAGTAAGTGCAACTGCAAGGAAGAAAGCACCTAGTCTGACACACAAACACGCATGTCATTAATTAGCTTTGTCTCATTTTCTGTTAAAAATGTTTAGTTTCCTTTAGGGCTATGGATTTAACAACCTCTACTGCAACTGTGTTGTTTGTTTCAGAGACACTTTAAGGCACCTCAGAACACACAGTAAAAAATGCGGGTGGGAAATAAAAAATGATAAATGAAACTGCTTTTACACAATTACAAAAACCTAACCATAACTTTACTAATATCGTACTTACTGCTGTGCTGTTGAGAACCCACTGGTGTAGCAGAAATGTAACATGGGTGAGTAAGCAATATAAAAATGTTTTTAAATCCATCCTCGGATCCCTGGAAAACCACATGTTGTTTCCTGGCAGTCCAACACTTACCAGTTGGCTCGGATAAAATTACGGAAGTGGCAGAGGGATACCCGTTTCATTATCACATTCATTCATTACATCTTCCCTCTCACTGGATAAGAAGCAAGCTACATACCACCACCAATACAAGGCACAGTTATCATGCTCCCTCTTGCCTTTGCCTTCTCTATCCGGCCTGAAGAGTTTCTGGCACAGGTGGCACGGCTTCAGCATGGGAGTTGAAGGGAACGCCCAGCCAAGAAGTCAGAGCGCTGCCCCAGATGTTCAGAATGAGAGGTTTTCACTCCAGAGGGCAACTTAGTTCCCAGTCTCATGGCTTCAGCTCAAGGGCACTGTTGTCCCACCTCATTGCCCTTCCAAAGAAAACAGCGGGCTCAGCTCTGTCCTTTCAAAGGACTGAACAGGCAACTACCCTGAAAATGACCCCATTTTAATGGGACTCAGGGAGGTACCTGCTCACAGCTTTGACTCAGCCTTGGCTATGTGGCAGGGGTTCAGAAACACTCCTGCAGAGCAAAAAAACCAAATGATAATGTCAATGTCTAGTCCAGAGCACTTTCTGCCTTCTGCAAACAGGTACAAAACCTGGCTGTATCCTGAATCTATGTTAAAGATATCTAGATGCCTATTTTCCTGCCTGTTCCTACAATTTCTAGTACTCTGGTTTCCAGAGAATGGAAACTCAGCTGTGCAGGCTGCAGAAAAGCTTTGGGTCACGCTACACAAGTCTTAAGTTGAGTAACCAGGGAGCAGGATAGGAGGGCGTTACAGAACAGACCCGTTCAGGGACTCACCTGTAGCGCACACATGTGGTGCGGGCAGCACAAAAGCCAAACCTAGGGCTTAGGAGTTCATTCAGAAACCTGAAGTCAGGCATTGCTGAGCCTAGCTTGTAAGGACCTACACCTTTTTCCAGAGACAGCCCTACGAATATTCAGCTGATGACTGTGAAGCCACTTTAGGTGGCTCTTTGAGACACCTGTTATCCCTGTGAATGGGTAAGTGAATGGACAAAATTAATGGAGACAAAACTCATGAGAACAGAGGACAGAAAATAATGCCAGATGTACACACAAACAGCCTGAACACTCTTGTTCTACTTTGACCTGGTACCATTTTAAGTCGAAATACCAGTCTGTGCAATTTTACATTAACTTATTTTAAGTGAAAGTGGATCACTACACTTATGTTATGACTATTTGAATACATTTAACGGCCGTCTGAAATTCCAGCAATGAATGGCTCAAAGTCAGACCACCTCTACTAGCTTTCATAAATGGAAATAGGATGGAAAAATTAGGGCTAATACAACACAATTCACTGGAAGGTTCAAGGAACCTCGTAATGCGCAATCATGACATATCCTGCTCTTAGGAGCAGTTTGCTCCTAAACCCAGACACTGCATTTGCATTTACAGTCTGAAAATAAAGGGTCTGATTTCTTTTATACCTTTCTATGCTATTTAATATAACTGCAGCTGTGTCTCTTGCTTCATTATTTTGCACTAAAATCTCCAGTGATGCAAAGAATAAGTTAAAAATTGTAGAGTAGGGTCTTTCTGTGGTACAATTACTTTTTCTTTTTTCTTTTTAATAATGGTCCACTTTTGAGAATGCCAAGAGTGGTATAAACTGACATACTCCAGTGGATTCTCGAGATTCATGGAAAAAGATAATTAAGAAAATATTGCTCTCTGTCAGGATTGCAAATTATTTCTGTGAATTCCTCTGAGATCTGTACTCTGTCTCCTCAACAGTTCTGCCTGCAGTTGAGGTTGGTTGAGCTAAGGAAGGTACACAGGCAATAACTAGGTTATTGAGAAGGAAAGCACTATCAAAATCCTGTTAAGTAGGTCATTATGGGCCTCATATAGCTCTTGTGGCAAAGTTCAAGGCAAGGACTGCAGCGTATGATGCCAGGACCCTGCAGAGATCTCTGAAGTGATGGTGGCGAATAGTACTGGAAAGAAAGAAAGATGAAATCTATCCTGTCTAAGCTACTGCTAACACCATGAAGGCCAGGACAGTGGTAATTGGTTTCTTTCTTTCTTCCAGGGAGATGCAATCAGAGTTTAAACAGGTATTAATCCGCACAGCTCACCAACTGCACGTGCCACCATTGAGCCTACTGTTTATCTCACTCCTTGTGCTTGTTAGCCTTCTATAATAAACAGTACCCCTAGCTTATAGTTATAATTGGTTAATTTACCCATACTTCCAGGGGTAAAAGAAGAACAAACAGACACTGTCCTTTTTGCAAGGATATTCAAGCATGGATAATCAGAACAAAGGATGCCAAGGAAGCAAAAAGCCGGGGGAAGAAAATCATGTCACCAACTCTCTTTGATCTTTAGGTCATGCTTGAAAAATCTTCTCAACCGAGAAGGAGGCAAGAAAAGCCCAGGAAAATGCTGACTCCAGAGGCTTCAGAAAAGAATCAGACTGCTGCCATTATACATAACAAATCCTCATCTGACTTTGGTTTTTCACACTGATACATACATATAGCAATGTGCCCCCCTTACAACACTTTTTTTGTAAGCAGCTCAATTAATCCAGTTCATTAAAACATATTGGAGTATGAGTCTTGGATCATACACTGGTCTTCTCTCACTTAAGCTAAAGGTGGATCCCTGCATTTGGGGAATAAATTAATTCTAGACAATCTTAAAAAAAAAAAAAGGAAAAAAAATCCAGCATTTAGAAAGGTAGTAGTTTGTTGCATAAGGGGCCGTGTTTGATACGAAACAAAAAAGCATATTTCTGAGAAGCATGCACATACACATGCACAGCATTTGAACAGGTGTTATTTCTCACAGCCTACCACAGGCGCTATCAGAGCTTACAGAGAAACACAACAGCTATTAAAAATGATTCACCACACTTATTAACATGACAAAGCATACGAACTGTGAACTAATAATTAGAATGTATGAGATTTGATAAATAAAAGGTTTTTAAATGTTCTGTAAGGACCCACTCTTGAAACCCCTTACTTACATGAGTCCATCAGCTTCAGGACACCAATGTATTCAGTAGGATTGTTTGTGTGAATAAGAATTACTCATAAAGGGTAAAGTCTGGCAGGATTAGGCACTGAATGTAAGCTCTTTTCACAAATTTTTATTTTAAAGTCAGAAAAGAAATAAAATCAGAAGTTTTACGCTTGCTTAGCCCAAGGGCAAAATATTATTAATCCGTAACTCTGAGGGTTTAAACTCCAGACCACAGAGCAAGTACAAAGAAATACAAGAACAAACATCTAGGACTGAGTTGTGCTCTCATTTATACCGAGGTAGATCTGGATAGGCTCCTCTGATTTACCTCAGCATAGCCAAGAAGAACATTTCCCTGCCAGCTAGCCAGGAATTGCTCCCATTGCAGAGCCCCTAACAGCAGTCTGCAGAACAAATTCAAGTCCTTCTGCGGCCAGAGGAAGTCTTCACAGCATGAAGTCTCATAAAACCACCAGGAGAGGCTGAACTCAGAATAAGGGTTTTAGGGAAACAATAAATTTACTACTAAACCGAGAAATATTTTAGTGACATTTACATTGAAGAATATACACACAAAAGGGGAGATTTGCAATCTACAATTATCAAATGCTGGGACTCTCAAAAGCGTGGAGGATATGCTGCTTCTACTCTCGGTGGATAAAGAAAAGGTTGTGCATACTGTGCGTTTCCAAGCCCCAAAGGACCCAACCTTTTGTTTCTAAATCAGCAGGTATAAAATGGAGCCTCATACCTGCTTCAAGACTACTTCGACTTTTCATGAAAAGACTTCTAAAATTTCTCTTATTTCTCTCTTTCATACGTAACCCTGATCAGCTTCCCTTACCCATATATATTTTCAAAGGTTTTCACAGGTTTTAGAGTCATACTCAGAAAAGTCCTTACTGAAACTCCTTTGAGGACTTTACAGACATCTAATAACATTAAAAACTACAGCTCAAAGGCAAACCTGAATAAATGACCTTGAAAAACATGAGAGACAGGAACACAGCAAGAAAATTATTCTAGGTACAGAACTTACTGCAAATCAACTGTATCTGAACTAGAACTGGTATGACTGGAGTTGTTCCTGCATCCTTGTAGGCTGAAGAGTGAAGCCATCCCTAAGGCACTGATGTGGCACCATGACTTTCCCTGAATCAACAAACACAAGTTCAACTGAATGACAAGCTGGAAAAGATACAGAAACCTTACCTGGGAACTAAGACTGAATATATTAGCATGAGTACTGCCACAGGAACGGTCTCCATGATTAAACATAACAGGGTCAAGATTTTACTCTGTGCTTCTGGATATTGAAAGACGTCATATAAATGCTATCATTCAAAGTAAGCATACCCATACACATCAACAGAAACCACAAACAAGCCTCTTCTGGCTTCGCTGATTGCTTAGGTCTGGCAGGTAAGACCAGTCATTATTCTGAGCATGGGGGTAAGCTCAGAACTAGGTCAACATGTGTTATTGTAAACAAATTTAACAGCTCAGCTGAACAACAATGTCTTGCACCCTGAAAAGATGGTAAAAGGTCCAGTAACAGTAACAAAGTGGTACTGGCCTGTCTACAGAGACACATAGCAAGTCTCTGACACCAAAATATAACTGCAAATTCACTACAAGAAAAAAATAAAAGAGGAAAGGAAGCATGAAATAAGGAAAGATGGTATCAATCTTGATGGTCTGTCTTCACTAACTAGAAGCATGTTACAGTGATCTCCAAAAGCAATCATTTCTGATGTCAGAATTAGAAACTAATATTTCTGAGGATGTGCTCCACATCCTGGGAAATATCTGCTTTTTAAAGTATTTCTTCCTTAACTCAATAACATTATCAAAGGCAGTTTGTGAGGAAAGAGAATTCATTCCTCAGAGCCAAGTAAAAATTTCATCCTGACAGGTCAGAATAAAGTAGAATCCTAACCCATACAGATTTCAGCCTTGGAATAATATTTGAAAAGCTCTAAACTAAAGAGGCTTGGGTCTCACTCAGAGTTTTCTTGAATGAATTTATACTGTGATTGCAGAGTCTGCATGGAGGCTCTGGCTTCCTGGCTGTACCAGCTGAAAAAACTGCACTGATAATCTGAAGGAAAACAACTGTTTCTCCTGCTGTCCATCACAATCTTTTCAGCACGGAGTACTTAGGATTCTTGCACTTCACTCTGAGAAGTTCAAAAACCCCTCATCTTCCTTCAAGCTCAGTCTATCCTTTATCCTATTATTTCGACCGTTCAATGATTTACAGTATTGACAATGCACTTTCTCTAGCAATTGTTTCCATCTCATTTCCAAAGCAGAATATTCCTCTTTTTAAAAATATAAAAGAACCCCCCAGAATATTTTTCCACACACTGAAAAATCCATCCATCAGTGTGATAACCAACCTCAGACAGTGGGCTGGGCTTCTGACTGACATTGCTTCACACCACCCAAGCAAGCAACATGACCTCAACTCATTAATGCAAATCACATACCATTTCCTTCATTAATCTACATCACTTGTGTGGTTAAACCAGCACATTCCCATTGTTGTTGAT
Source organism: Fregata magnificens (assembly GCA_013389945.1). Lineage (NCBI taxonomy): Eukaryota > Metazoa > Chordata > Aves > Suliformes > Fregatidae > Fregata > Fregata magnificens. The sequence goes on from WAAD01013111.1 coordinate 18,740, forward strand.
GCTGAATATGGTGTTCTTACATTGTTGCTCACCCAATTCAGTGTCGCTTCAGCTGTAACCAATTTTTGAGTTTAGCTGTGAATGAAATAATTCCAGCTCAGGCCAGTAACAGCCCAGTAATCCCAAACCCATCTGTCAGGGTTTGTGATCCATGCGCTCCTGAGCCCCATGGCAAGGGAGGGACCGAAGGGGGGGAGGAGGAGGAGGAGGAGGAGGAGGCGACGGCGGCAAAAGGGAGAGACTGTGAGATGATGCAAATTTTCACACCTTCAAAGTCACCATAGTAAGCAGATCTGCCCTAAGAGATACCTGTTCTCAGTCAAATGAGTAACCAAGCAGTATTTTCCTTGATTCAAAGCTAGTTTAATGTGACAAAGATTTAAAAGCAATAGCTTAGGTCCAGTTCTAACTGGAGAAATTAAAAAGCGGGTGGAAATGAGCTTGCCATTCAGGATCCAGTTCTGTTCAACACCCTGGATAAATAAAACCCCAAAGTCTCAGAAATGAGCTAGACTTGAAGAAGTTAGGTATATTTTTCAGGGGTACAAGGCTCGGCACAAAAAATTATTCTCGCTCTTGTGCCAAATCCCTGGAGGATGGTTTATCCTAAATCTGACTGGTTTATTTCTCCTTCTTTTTCCTTCATCTGTCCAGTCTCTCCTTAAACATTTTAAAATTACAGATGTCTTGTAATTCAGACAGTGGTAAATATGCATAAAATGATGACACGTGTGAGGAATTTGCTTCACAGCCAACACACGATGCCTGCTTTAGAGTACATCTGAGAAACCTCATTTTCAGCTCATTCCAATAATGTGTCTGACTAGAAACATTAAAAAAAAAAAATCACAGGATGGCAAGAGATATACACGTTCAGAATGGCTCTTCTCAGAAAATAAACATGTTTGTCGTTCCTCTCCAAAGTTCCCAGGGGACCATGCTCAAATCCCAGGTGCACCAAGCAAAGCCAACGTAGTGGTGGACTTGGTAGTGTCAGGTTAACAGTTGGACTCCATGATCTTAAGGGTCTTTTTCAACCCAAATTATTCTATGATTCTGTGTCAGCACCCCTTTCCACCTGGGGAGTGATTGAGTTCAGATGGAGAAGGGTATCACCAGCACACCCACAGCTGTTCCCATCGAGCTCCCATTCACAGAAGGGTGAGCAGTGGGCGTGCTGGCACAAGACAACCCTGCACACAGGCAATGCTGGATCTTACCCGTTATTCCCTGCCCAGTTGACATCAGCCTATTTATTCTGCTAATGAAGCCGTTTATAGCAGGCTGAGACAAATGGGTCTAACTCAATTGTCAAGAACCCTCACACCATTAATATTTACAAAGTGCTTCTTGTTGGTACCATCTCAGTCTAAACACTGTTTGTTTCTTCAAGAAACACAAAGCTCTGAAAAAGAAGATTAGAGTAGTCTCCATAATCACCAGCATGTGTAATTCTTCACCTTTTGAAACAACACTGAAAGGATACATTTTTAATGCTTTATTTTTGTTTTGTCTCGGTCGCTTTAATGTTCCTAGAATCTTGAGTACAACATTGTTCCTTTTAAATGCTCATGTTCTTTCCCATTTGTCTAATATTGATTTACCTCCTGCCAATTGTGCAGAACTCTAATTTAACAGTCTTTAGCTGGATCCCTTGTTTTCAACAAACTTCATGAATGCTACCAAGAGAGCTCAGAAAACGAAAGACACTAGTTAACCAAGTAGCACAGAGCATGGAGAACCGTTATTTGTGTAGATATCCTGTAGACATAGTGGCTTTACGTTTATTTTTATCAATAGCTGGCATCGCAGTTAACAGTCTTAATTATCCTTATTTTTAATGCAGTTATTTAGAATCCTGAAAGACAACGAGAAAGAGATCATTTAGGACCTTTTCTACTCAGCAGTAGGAACACATTGAAGTGACTTGATTCAACTACAGTAATTTAAACTCTTCCTTTGGTTTTCTGTCATTTGGAAAAAATACCACAAACCTCTGATTTGCTTTAAAGTTTTAGGTTTTATCACTAAATGGTTGTGAAACAGCAAATTTGTTGGTGTAACCTGAACGATGATCAGAGATGTCAGTTCATGTTAAGAAGCTGGGAGACTGTATACTTCTCATCGTTTTCCAGGGTGAAAAAGCATAAAGAGATTTTAAATATTTAATAAGAAGAATAATGCTCCAGAAATTGCTCTTCAGTGGAATACACGCACCTAAGGTTAGTGGAAGCATTGAAAGTTTTAAAATGTAAAGCACTCATCCTAAAGCACATCAGCTTTTAGTAAGACATCACAGGTGACTTTTGAGCTGGCAAGGGCAGAAGGACAATATTAAGAAAGCAGAGGGACTCTGGCCCCTGTCTCATCTTGAGTAACATGGGGAGCGTCCGCCCACTCTGATGGGAAGTCAGGGGAAAGCCACTCGTCTTGCACCAGCCAATATGACCAGCACCAGAGTCTTCAAAAATGCTATTTTTTTATTCTGCTCACCATTTAACCACACTGCACAGAATCTTAATTTGCCTTGGTATCTTAGTCCCATTGAAAAAGAAAAAAGCGAGGAGCAAGGAAAAGGTCTTCCACAGGCAAGACGCTACACAATAGGAACAGAAGCAACAGAGTCTGACTTTCCGTATGGATAAACTGCTTCCTGAAACCGGATGTAGGTTCAGCTGTAATGCAGAATAAGAATACACCAGGAAAGCAGTACAAAGTAACTTCAAGTTGTCAGGTTTAATTAATAGGTACTTAAAAACGCCTGACTGACGCAAACAAAGCATTACGGTCCGTTGGTTATAAAAGGTGTCATAATCAATCTGATGAAGACATTAATTTGAGTAGGGAAACATGCAAGTCACATAATTCAAAACTGATGTCTTAATTAACCAAATAAGCTACTCAATGCAATGCAAGGCACAGTGAATATTTAAAGAGATACCTGGCCAGAGCTGATACGGCGTCTTAATTTTTTTAAGTAGAGCTACAAAAAATTTGAAAAGAAACAATCTAAATCCTTATGACTTGATGCACATCTGACAAAATTTCTGAACCCCCCTACTGAGACCCATCTGTATCACAAATTCAACTCTGGTCCTTGGCTGTCTATGTCATTTTTAAAATAGGAGAAAGGCTCCTCAATCACTTAGACTTTTAGAAAATGTTTAAGGGTTTTCACTACCTCCATTTTTCTGTTTCTTCCCTTAATACCATTCAAATTGAACATTTATTTTTATCACCTGTTCAGTCTCTCAAATGCTGCCTCTCTTTCTGCCTTGCAAACAATGTGAGGAGACAGTGATCACATCCAGTTTGGTCTTTCCCCCAGTTGCTCAGAACAAGCAATCAAATAGCTGTCTACGTGCAAGTTCACAAGCTAAAAGCTATGCTGAGCATTCAGAAGACAATACTCTGGAATAGTTCACCATTTGGGTACTCTTACCCTGTACCAACAGTACCCGTGCACGACGTTAGCACAGGTTAGCTACAGCATTGTCAGTTCCCACCAGCTTTTCTGGCTCAAGCTTCTCCAATTAGACAGGTCTTGTGCTACAGAAGTACGAGGGTTTCCACAGTGTATAAAAATCCATCCAACACCGGCTTGATTACTGATCCTGTCTGATTGCAGACGGTACTGGGTTCAGTGCAAGGCACAATCTGATTACCTGGGAGCAATTTAAGACTGTCCTGAAATTGTAGTCAGGCATTTAAAAGGATTTCTCCCAGAATCAAACACAACAACGACAAAGAAAAAGGAAAGACAAGAAGCATCCGAAGACCATCACAATCCTGCCTAAGCATCCTGTTCAGCAAAGAAATACAACTCTTCTCTCGTCTGTTTTATCAACATGGAGCTGCTAAAGGGGAAAAAAAAAAAAGAACTCATACACTTTAGGGCTTCAAAACCGAAGCCACATAAACAAAGCAAGGCTTTATTAATGGGGACACCGTGAGAGTTATTCATACGCAGGGCTGTATCACATTTAAAAGCTGAGCCGAAACTTTCCTTTGCGTGCTGTTTTAAAACCATTCCATAATTAAGCCCAAAGAGATGACAGACATTTATTGACAGTTAATGCAGTGCTCCCACGATGTATTATTAGGCACAAGACCAGAGGCGCAAGGCCAAGTGCTGTTAATCTCCTGGCGAGTGCAGTAGTGTCTCAGATACGTACTGCCTGAAAATATCTGGCGATATTGCTAGTATTTTTTAAAAGGCAGAAGTCTTGAGTTTTCACAGAAACTGATACACTGATTAACCCACCAAAATAAAAGTGTCATGGAAAAAAAACTAGAGACAATTTGCCTGGTTTCTAACCCCCTTCCCCCACATAAGGAGTGATGTATAAAAAAGGACTACCCTCCTTTGCCTTACCTCATCTTTTACTTTAGCAGTGTCAAATCTGATCTTTCGTGCTTGGCTAGAAACCTTTCCAAAACAAGCAGGAATGTCTATCAGCTTTTACCCAAGGGAAAGGAAGCGCTGAATATTCAATCATAGGTTTCCTTCCAAACGCTCTGCTTGTTTGTTTTAGGGAAGCCTTAAGAAGCGCAAATAAAAGAGGTTTGAAATCCTCTGAGCAAAGCTGACTTCTCTGAAGGTCATCCTCAAGCCATTTCAAAACCACGGAAATAGCCAGGGGGGGATAAGCAGACTCAAAAGACACCTTTCCTTCTGAAATAACTTTGGTGCTGCAGGCTGAACTAAAAACATGCCCTTAGGTGGAGGTTTGCCCCTTTTTATGGACCCAGCCAATCTTCCCCCGGGGAGGAAGATGTGAGAAGAAGTTCTTCTTGCAAAAGTAACTCCAGCACAAGCACTGCACAGAAAGGAGAGCTTGCCTCTTCAGAAAGACTCCAGTAGAAGTGGTCGGGGTCGTCAAGGGTCTTACGGACAAGAACCGTCTTCCTCGGGACAAGTCTTAACCTCTGTTGTCAGGGCCAGCGCTGAAGCCGGTATATCAAAACCGTACAGTGTGGTTCTGAATCGAGACAGACCCTTGATACTCCTTCACGATTTACGGTCTGATCTTACTGAGAATATGCACTCAAATGTTTAGTAACGCATTTAGCAAACGTTAACTATGACTGACATGCATATTCAGAGCAAATTTTGCTTAGGATCCAAACCGAAATTCATAATCACGTTAGCTATACATATTATTTAGCGGATGTTGCAACCCGACTTAATTCTGTGTAAACCTCGAGAAAGACCCGGGACCCCAGCGGGAGCTCTGCCTAAGCAAAAACTACAGGGTTTGGGGCTTCTGTGCAGTTACATGCCAGGGCACGCCATCGTCATTTCAGCGACCGCTCCATACACCCTGCTTCTGTAACCAAAACGAAACGCCACCCCAAAAAACCGACCGAGCAAGCAAACAGAAAAGTATCCTCGGGCAGTTGAGGCAGGAGCGGGCGCGGCGGCCCCGCTACAGCTCCGAGCGCCACCGACCCCCGCTACCGGCGCCAGACCCGTTACCTTC
>WAAD01013111.1:24699-123104 GCA_013389945.1 Fregata magnificens
AACCCGCCCCGCGGGGGGGGTGTCGCGGGAGGGTGGCGGCGGGGCACCGTCCTCCCCGGGGTGCGCCCGGCTGCCGAGCGGCGAGGGGGTAACGGCGTTCGCGTTGTTGCTAGTACACGTAACCCCCCCCCTCCTCGGGGCAAGGCGCAAGCAGCTGGCGTGAGGTGCCCAAAAACTAAGCCCGAGCCTTCATTTAACGCACTTTCAAAAAGTGAACGCGCTCTCCCGGTGGTTGGACTTGTCCGAGTCGCGCTGTTGGTCTCAGGTAAGTTTACCCGTCCAAAATCCTCTCGTAGGCTCGGTGCAGCAGACACAGCCCGACTCCGGCAGCTAAGCGCTGTCAGCGAGCCCACGGTGCGTGTGAAACGCTTCCCACGGCTGGGGAGAGCTGTTTGGCCGAGTTTCTGCCTAACTCGGGTGCAGCCGCTGCCGGAGCGCGCCCAGGGAGCCCGACTGGGAGGCGTGTTTGGAAACGGTGCCCCACAGCCCCAGCCGCCCGGGGGCCGTCGCCTTTGCGAGGTGGGGATTTTGCACGGACCCTGTTCCAAGCGCTAGCGGGGTTTGCGTGTGCCGGGGCTTGCCAGGACCCCTCGGGAGGCAAAGTGGGGAGCGACGTTCACAGGCGTTCAGGCACAGCCGTTTCCCTGCCTGATGTCTCCGATCTGCGAGCAGGCACTTGGGGAGATGTAAAGCGTTTTGATGCTAGTGCGTGTGTGTGTGTGTGTTCGGGGTCTGCCCGCACGTACACCACGGCAGGATGCCGCTCCACCATGCAAACAGAAAACATCACACTTGTAACTTTTATGGTTTTAATAACGAAGATGTCTTGCTGGATTCCCCCCCCACCCCACCCCCGGTACTACATCAAGTTGCAACTTATTTGCAAGGGTTGAAATGCATTTCCTGAGGTGCTTCCTTTATCTCTTCCCAGTTTCTTCAAAATGTCTCTGTGGCTAGTATCTGGCTCCAGATTTTTGTCAGTCTTTACATCTTTTAGATTATTTACTGCGTATTCTGGCATTCATTCCATATTTTTTTTTTATTTTTTTAAATTTCCTTTCTCCCTCCTTGGGGGAGCTTCTGGCATCTGTCGTGATATTGCCTCTTAAGACTGAAGCAAAGATTATGTATGTATTAATTAGTGTCTTTTCTCGGTTAGTGGATCAGCTGCAAGAATATGTCAGGTCAAACTCGATAAAAACTGCCAATGCCAGGCAGCCCCTTGTCTCTGCAAGGAGCCAACTCTGCATGTCTCAGAGAAAGCAGCATGTAGTTTTGTTGATACTATCTGTAGGTATTAGGGAGGTTCGCTTTGTATGTACATACACATTTCATGCTTTTACTGATTATTGGTTACATTCACTACGAAATCTTATCAAGTTTCAAGGGAACACTTCATTGCTTTTGAACTATTTGATTTTCAATGGGACATTGAAGAAGTAATTGTCAATTTAAATATATTGCCTTCTAGTTTCTTTTCATATTCTATTGTTCTTGCATTATGAAAAGACAAACAAACAGGACCACCCATTCAACCTTGCTTATGTCCTTCTGGGCTCCATCTTGGCACTGCTTCTTGTGTGCTCTCCATGAATCACTCCCCTCAGCTCTCCCACTAAAGTCTGTGGAAGTGAGGCAGGCGTTGCAATATCTGACCTTGTTTTTACCAATTCTGAAGAACTATTTCAAACCACTTGCCTTTCTCATACAGCAAGATCTTTTAATTTGTTAACTGCTTGACAACACACATAGCCTGGGACATATTTGCACTGGCATGAGATTTTCATGCATTTACTTTTCTGTGCCTGTTCTGTTTATTTATCTGTTGAGCTTCACCTGTGTACAGCTTGCATTTCCTCAAAATGTTCTGTGTTAAAATACACCGAGGTATACCTTTATTATTTCTTTTTTTACCCTCTAATTCCTAACCAGTAATTTGACACGGCTATGGACATTAGGAGCCCAATTCTGTTCAGAAACTGACGGGGTATTATTATCTTCAGAGGTTACCTTTTGGCTCGCACTAGATCAAGCCCCGCTGTGTGTGGTTAGTTGCACGTCACCAGAAGTGACTGCACAGGTGTAACTCCACTTTTGAATGTGTCCAAAGTATTAAACAATATTTTTCCCCCCAAATTCCACTGAGTTGCAAATTCTTTACTAGATGCAATAATTCTGATAGTGAAGATCAATAGCAGAATGCCATTTATGGGGTCCATGCCACTTACTTACCCTCAAAAATAATACAACTCCACTTTTTCTAACAGGTGGAGAAAAGGTTGCATGGAGCAGTTAACTGGTTTGGACAGGATCATATTTGTACAGTCTTTGCAGAACTGATGTTGAAAGCCAGGTCTCTGGCTCCAGCCTTCTTCACGCAGTGACGTTGCTTTTGTGCTGCTTTGTGCTCATGTTCCTTGTAGGCCACCACGTGTGTGCCATTCCCCGCCTTACGTGCCACCCACAGCTGCAGCAGGGAAGCTATAGGCTCCTTTCCAATCCTTCTGAAGACCATGGCAGCAAAACTGGGCCACAAAAGGTACAATGGCAGCTTTGTTTCATGTCCATGCCTGTAGCTGCCATTCCTTCTTACTCTTGTTCCTAGGCTTGCCTGGAGTAAATGCAATTGAGTTTGGTTTACAATCAAGCCTTCCTACTGCAATTAAAAAGAGATTTCTATGGTTTTCTGCGAGGAGCTCTCTTTACACGGGAGTATGGGTGCAGCCTCATCAGTCTTCTGGTTTAAAAATGCCGGTTTCTAGTTGAACCTGGTCCTACTCCAAATGAAATCACCACCTGAAGTCCCAATTATGTCAAAGAGAGTACGATTAAACGCTTCACAGGTGTGTTTACCCATTTCTTCCTGATCCATCCCGCTAGTGTTGCCGTTGCTTCTGTTCTACAGATGGCAGCTACGATGGCAGCAACAGGGCAAACATAGAAGCCAGGGCGCATCTCAGTTTAACTTGTTCAATTAGCTTAAAATTTCTTAAATATGTTTAAATTTTTTTTTAAAAGTAATAAACTTAAAAGCACTTACACTTTATGTGCTTGCAGTGCTCACTGAGAGGTACTTTCATAAAGCAAAAAAAGCAGCTTTAAGTGCAATACTTAAAGGTTTTTTATCTGAAAGCTGAGAAAAGCTGGACTGTTACCCCAGAGCTGTGAAGAGGAAGAGGCTACCTTTTCCTCTAGACTTACAGTAGGATGACTCTTAGCATTGCTTTCTTGTTGATTTCTTTGGATTATTTTATCACCTCTGTTGTTATTACTGCCATGATGAATTTAGTTTAGGTATTACCTAATCCAGAAGGGATTTTACAGGTCAATAAGATGTTTCAGCTGAGTGTCGAAAAGCACTCTTCAAATATATTCAGCTTCTCAAGACGCTCTTGGGATGGGTAGTATTAGTTGTTTAGCTGCAAACTGGGTTATAAAAAGTTGCCTCCATCTGCCTGGAAGGGACCGAGTGGTGAATTGGAAGCCTTTGCAGAGGATGTGCCTAGAAACAGTGGCATCAGGCAGAAGCTGACGTTTATGTGTTATTCCCATGTGAAAAGAGGAATCACAAAAAGGGAGGGAAGGTGATGGTGACCATGAATTTTGGGCACCTGGGGTGTGTGTAGACTCTGGAGATGTGTATAGAAACTCGCTCCTCGGAATTGGTGGCAGGGATAAAAGGAAGCCTGACTCCCACTCCTTAGCTCTCATAGCAGACAGAAATCCCAGAGATGGGTAAGTGAATGTGTCTGTGAAGACTGTGTTGAAAACTATTATTGTAATATTTTTGATCGATTGTCACAAAGTATTGCTGAGTGTGCTTTTGAAGGGAGAGGCAGGCAGATAGCAAAATTTTGGTACCTGTCATGGAGATAATTATTTTTGTAGCTGTAGGGAGGGAAGAGGATGGGGGGAAAACAAGAAAGGGAAATGAAGCATCGCTTGCTTCAGGTAAGAGTATTTTTTCAAACAGGAAAATGATTAAGCTGAACTTCTATTTACATGACTGCAACTGATTCCATTCAGGGCAGCTGATGTTTTTAGCTGATATTTTTTTTAGGAGGCATGGTGGTGTTGGGTTGGTGGTCGGACTTGATGATCTTAGAGGTCTTTTCCAACCTTAATGATTCTATGATTCTATGTGAACAAAGTTCTCAGAGCTAAGAAATTATACTGCAGAGAGCAATGCAGTGGGGAAGGATAATATAATTGTATCAGTGACAGCAGTGGAGAAAATACAGTAGTCTTCCCCTCAAGTTATTTGTGACTAAAGTGGTCATGTGCACGTGCAAAATATTAATGATCCATTATGACAGTGGCCATGTGTATATATTACATAAATATAACATTTTCTATGTTCTTTTGTGTAAGAAGGAGAGTTTAGAGATTTCTGCAAACTATATATAGAAATTATATAACCTGCTGCAAGCAGGATGTACTTTTTATATTAAAGCCAATTTTTCAAATTATTTCAGGGAAAATTACCCGGGTTGAAAAACCACAAGAGTTAAATAAGCAAAGGAAATTAAGAAAGTCACAGAAGACATCATAGAGCTACTGTGTTGATGGCTTATAAACACTCCATATCCTTTTTGTGTGGAAATAATATTGCTGTGAGCTACAGCTCTAGTATTTCCTCTTTTATTAGACATCAGGTTATGTTACTGCAGCTTTGCTGAGAGTCACAGCAATGAATTCGGGTCTCTATAATCTCTTGTATCCAGTTGCAAGAGCACAGTCATAACAAACAGCGTACAAAGCCACCTTCCAATTAAAGCTAAACTCAATTTTAAGGTAGTATATGCAAATCTACCTTGAAACAGAAACCTCATTAAGCTTGTTATGTATAAAGGTGTTTATTTTCTTCTCGTTGTGTTTATCTCCAGAGTCATGGGGGTGGTGGAGGGGAGAGTAACTCTGCCAAGCAAGAAACTTAGCTACTTGGCTCTTCAATGTGAAAGTGAGACCCAGGTATACATATTAACAGCATTTATCAAAACAGGAACCTTATGAGAACAACAGGTATAGTTAGATTTCAACTACTTTTTTCAGAGCAGATGCAAACTTACACTGTAAACTGTCCCCGTGAAGAGATCTGACCAAGCTGCCAAACCCAGGTGGCTGGCAGTGTACCTCCCACACAGGCAGCGATACTGTCCTGATTGTAGACCACAGCACATATTCAGAAATTGCTTGTCTACAAAGGCTTTGGATGTAAAAAGCAACATATGTCCGCCTCCGTGTTGGTATAACAAATCCCAGCAGCCATGCTCAGGCTGAAAAGATATTTTGCTAGTGTCGGGATTTGCTCACTCAGAGTACCAAGGCAGAAAACATTCTATAAATGCGAAGAAACACAGAGCATAAACTGCAAGCAATTTGGGAATTAGGTTTCATCTCTCAAACCGAACATAAGCACCCAAGGCTCCGAGATGAAACCATACTTACTGAATAAAGACATGGTCAGGCAGCCAAACCAATGGAAAAAGAATCTAACAGTGTTAAGCTTGATCCTGTCCTGCTTTGGGCAAAATTTCAACCTCAAGGGTTAATGCTTCTTAAATACAAGTCATTGTGTAAATTCAACATCGTACCTAAAAGTATTATATTTGCTGCATTACAGGCGTCGTGGTCTGAAGGGTTCTCCTAAGCCATTTGGCTGAAAATCAAGGACAATGAGAGAAGAATAATATCAGGATGATCTCTCTGGGGTTTATCTACACTGTGGTTCTCAGAAAAAAATCAATCCAAATTGACTAGTTTCAGATTTTTAAAATGGATCATTAAACCAAGCTAAGCTCCTGTGTTGACTCTTATTCAGAACCAAGGTTTTCCAGTAAATTGTAGCTCACTTGGGAAAAAAAAATGAAGTACATCCCCTTTAATTCTGAATGTCAATACACAGAAATTTAAAACAGTTTAACAAAACCACTCTGAAAGTTGATTCAGATTAATGTTTAATCATCCAGCATTCCTGTTGTCTGGAGGCTTATGAGCATGGGAAACTTAATGTGCAGTTAAGTAGCTTTTAAATTCTCATTGAAGGAGAATACGCCGTTTTCAGAGAAGAGTAAACTACCACTAGGAGTGGTCTACAGAAAGAGCTAGTGAGTTTACAGTCCCACTCACTAACTTCACAGTAACTTCGTCTATAGACATGCATCCAGATTGGTAGAATTTATGTATTATTCAGCTTGCTTTGCACACATTGCAGCACTTTGGGTACGAAATGGATCAGAGCGCAAATAGTGAATGATGGCTACGTCTACATTAGGAGCAAAATGGGGCTGCGGGCCCAACGTCTGCACTCTGTGCGTTTCAGGAGTTTTTCCTTCAAGGTAGCTGCGTAGTGTGCTCCCAGGGACTCAATGCCCATTAGCAGCTGAAGCACATGTTTCAGTTTAGCTCCTGCAGAAGGACCCTGGGTCGGGCAGCGTGAACCCAAGCACAGTAAATGGCGAGAATCAAGAAGCTATTTTCAAAAGCACAGTCCCAATCTGAACTGCAATGCTAGCGTAGACGTACCCAAGCAGAGCACGGATTCCACAGAAGGGCTAGTCTGATGCCAGCCTGGGTGCACTGTGAGTCTGGGGTGACCAGTGTCCTGGAGACCTGCTAGAGGATGGCTGGGGGACTCCCTGAGTTAGCAGAGAGGTTGGTATTTTCCATTTTATGGAAAAAAGGATGCAAAAAAGCACTCTTCATCTTGATGCCTATGGCACCATTCAGACTGTCACAGCACTTGATGCAGAAGTAAGAGAGACTTTGTTCAGAACATGCACAGCACTCCGTTATGAAAACCACATTATAAAGACTGCATTGAGAACTGGCCCTGAAGCTTTTCTTCCCCCAGTCCCTTTGCCATGAAAAACAATAAATTAAATACCATCGGAAAAGCCCGACTCCTGTATGTAATGAGCATGCAGCCCACAGAATTCACTAAGCAAGAGGTCAGTGGGCTTAATGAATTTGTCTGGGTCTTTTTAAAGACTTTATATTATTAATAACATTTTCAGGTTCTTTGTGCGAGCTGAAGTTACTGCAGAGTTTTTGAAACAAATTTCAGGGTTCGGGAAGGGATGTGCTATTCTTGACCTCAGTGTTGCATTTGTTAGCTATGTACATTGCTGTGAGTATCATCTTGTGACCTTGAATCCACTTACCACCAAACAGAAAAGAATCAGGTAAATGATGTGCTCATGTTGCGATTAATGTCATGTTGCTGGTATGTGTGGCATCTTTTTCATAAGAAAACAACAGACCTACCATTCCAGCAGCTTGCAACATAAATTAGAGAAAACTCTGAGATTTGGCAAGTGTGCTTTTGGTCATTACACAGCAATTAAGATTGAGAGGAAAACAGGCGGCCACAGGTGGGTCCCAAGTAGCTGTACACAAACCTCAAATATCCACCTAAGGCACAGTCACCTTTTGGGGTTCAGGTGGCTTTTGAACAACCGGTGGGCTGGTTGTAAATTATTCACGTGGATACTAGCCTATTCCTACACATGACAAGAGCACATGAGAGACAGTTGGGAATGGCTGCCGGAAAGGGAAGGTTAGGGCAGCAAGATGCACATTGTGTCATCTGTGAGCCCTGTCAGTTACGGATTTAAAAAAAAAGGGAGAGGTAGAATTTGTGGATGACAGTGTGGATGCTGACATCCAGAGGAGGATGGTTCGGAGGAGAGGGAGGGAATGCGGTTACCCCATTAATTCTGGCATGGCTCACATTAGCAGTGTGTCTTTAAAAACAAAATAGGATGCTGCTAAGACTTGCAAAGGAGGGTCTGATGTATGTTACATCAGCTGTTAAGTTGAATGATGTTTAAATTTTTTTTTTTTGCAAATGCCAGTGGCTGAGCTATAGCACAAAGCAGAACAAAGCCACTGCAGTGAAGAACATGAGTAATTTCAGCGATGGTACCTGCAGAATTACTTAAGCAGATTTGTGTGATAACTGGGGCTTTTCTCACAGTGTTTAGTCTTGATGAGAACAGGACTGATGTCCTATCTACACTGCTTATCACATTTACTGCTTAATAGCAATGGAGCTGCTGAAAACAAACAAACAAAAAATTGTCAGGAAAGTCGAGTGATTGCATTACCATGTAATGAATGCCCAGAGTTGCCAGCGGTACTTTTGGCAAAAAAAAAAAGGATTTTCAGAATTCACAGGACCGAGGTGATCTGTCAGAAGCATCGGTGGGGGCTGCGTCAGCGGGAGGTGTCACAGAAGAGCGTTTTGCCTTCGGCTTCTTCTTCCTCATTGTGATGAAGGAACCTTTGCCACTTCCACAGTGGGGGAACTGTCGCAGAGCAGAAGGATGGACAAGCAAGGAGAGGGAGGGAGGCAGTTTGTCAAGGAGCAGCAGCCACCTTGGCTGCCTTTGGCTTATTTGCTGAAGTGCAGCCAGTTTCAGAGGAAGGTAGCTCTGGAAAAAGTAGGTGCTAGGCTGCTTGGGAGCTGGCAGTCTGCCCCTCCTCGACCAGTAATTAACCTCAGCTAGAAGATGAGGCTGCTTCTTTGTGAAATGCTTATTGTCATATAATGGTCATGACGGAGATGAAACTGCTGGGCAGTGCAAAATTGACTCACTTATACAAGTGACTCACTTATACAAGTGACTGACAGCATTCACAGCAGCCCGATCAAACTGTGCTTTGTGCTGGGACATTCTTGCACTGAATCACTGCAGGCAAAAGATTTCACTCATTTTCCGTTGCTCTCTTTCAGGTACTTTGGAGATGCGGTTATATTAATTTAAACAGAACCCAACAATCCCTTTCATATTGTTTTTTGAGCCCCTTTTTTAGAAATGCGCATCCCATAAGCCTTTTTGTTTGACGGTGCACATTGAGGAGGCATCTTTGCTCAACTGTTCACAAAGATCTTGCCAGGATTTTTTTTTTTTTTTTTTAAATGGGGAAGGAGCAGCTCATTTAGAGCCCAAGAGCATGCCTAAAACATTCAAATGAGTTCCAGCTGAGACAGCTCTGGGTACAGTGTGAAAACAGGGAGTTTGCTTGGCTGAAAAAGGTCATCTTACAGCAGGACATCTCTCCTTCTCCTAGCTATCTGTCTTCAGTAAAACCAAGGTGACAGATTAAATGTCATCAACAATCTTTGCACTTTTCCTTTTAATTAATAGCTCTTTGAGTGAATCAGCACACATAAGACTCATCTTTATTATGAGTAATTTGCTATTAAGTCCTGTTTCACTATTTTAGTTCAATGGTGCTATTGCTTCCTTACAGCACACATTGCAAAACACCCTTTCAAAGCCCAAATAGAAATTAAAATTGATTAAACACCCAGTACATTGCCAAAAGCTACATGAAAACTGAGCGTGAGTAGCTTCAGAAGCTAGAAACTTTATTATAAAAAATTTTCTTCTAATGACAGGCTCTGTACCCCTAGGAGAGTCCAGAGAAGGATGTCCTTGTTTACGAAGATGCTGACTAGGAAGTCTAAGCAGGCTTCACTCCCACATTACACATGAAACTGGATGGCTAGATCTCTCATGTCAAAGCCCTAAAGGGAATCAATGCTAGCTGGTGGGCTGCAGGCTCCATTGGGGTGGCAGTCCTGCCCCTGGTGATTTTGAGAGTATTAGTCTTGTCCCAATGCAGAATGGAAAGCCATCTAAAGTACCGAAAACTTTTTCTAGGTTGCTAGGGAAGTCAGTACAGCAGGACAAGGACAGTGTTTTTCTTTCTTCATCCATCCTCCAAATATTTGTAATTTCTGTGACTACTCCCTGTGTGCATTCTTCATTAGCATTTTTTCAAAAAGTATTAATCTAACACTTTCTGGATAACAGTGACATTTCAAAAAACCTGAACAATAATTATTATTTTCTCAAGGCAGTACTAGTCAGACACCCTTATCTTATTCTCCATGGGACTCCTAAGCTGTAAGCAAAGCAGGTTGTAGGTCTATTAGAACCATCGTCTTTTTTCCTCCCCAGTTTCCTTTTTTGCAGGCTTTTTTTTTTTTTTTTTTTTTAATAGCAAACAATTGCATTTTAACCTCTTAGTACCCACTAACTTTGAAGCTGAAATACTGAGAAAACAAGGCATTTAAGTTCTACTATGAGAAGAAGCTACCCTGATGCAGCACAGAAAAAAAGACACTCTTTGCTCTTTATATGCCCCAGAGAGTCCTTGAGCTGCAGGGAAGGTGGAGGTGCTCAGGAAGTTCCTACAAAGACCTGAGGTTCAGACCTTGTTGCTTAAAAGGGCTGGAAGTAGCTATAGTAGCTGGCCTTCAGTTGGCCCTCAGGTGATAACCTCAGCACAGTTGCCTTTCAGGGCTACAATTTTTCCTTCTACCTGTCTTCCCTAGGCTTATTAAGAAGAGCCAGAGTTAATTATAATTTCTGTTTAAGAGAAATGTGTTTACTTTTTTTTTTCATTTATGATATTACCAAAGATGCTATTCCTTATTTAATTAACTATTTTTGAGAAAAATGCCACACTCTGCTATAATCCCATTGAAGTCAACAGGTTTTTCTGAGCTTACACCAAGGAATTATACCAATTCTGTGCGCGTTTCTTGCTGTGCTCCTCCCCTTGCTGCTAAAACCTTCCTATTTCTCTGCACAACTTTCAAACATCAAATTAATCAGTTCCACATGACCAGCTCTTACCTTCTCCCCCCTCAGTTAATTTACAGGTCATTCCACCTGCGATATTATTGTGGGTGAAAATAAGACCTCCCACAGCTGGGGCTGAGGGCCCCAGTTGTCTGACTGGGAATTTGTGCCACCGTCAGTGTGCCAGCTGTTAATCTGCTCCCTGACCCGAAGCTCTAGAGAGAAACCACCTTGGTGAATCAAAGGAACATCTAGTACCAGAGCTCCATCACTGGACAGGCTTAACTCTTGCAGTGCTACAGCATCTAGCGACTAGGTTGTCAGTTGGAAAAAGAAACCATTCAGCTTGGATATCAATTAAAAAAATGCAGCATAATAAAGCCCAGGATTGTTGTATGTTCTGCATATATAAGCAACATCCATCCAAATGCTTTTTTCATCCTACTACTTAATTCAATTTATAATAATATAGCAATTGCCCAGGAGCATGAACATGTTCATATGCAGGAAGCAGATTAACTCAGTAAATTACTGACAAAACCAAACAAACCAAATGTTTTTTCCCCAGAATAACATCCTCTCAACCATTATCAAAGATACGATACCTGTGTGAAAAGCTTATACTTAAGGCGCCCTCGCCGGCACTGCACTATTCGTGATACAAACCCATGCAGTGTATTACAGCATACAAGAAGATTATTTTTATCTGCAAAGACTTTGTAGTAGCTCTTTCTTGCATATGAATTATGGGTCATTAGCTACCAAATAGGAAATATCTGCTCACATACGTGACATGTAGCCACCTTAAAAGGGACAGTGGAAGCACATGCCTGATGAGGTCGCCCTGGGAAATTCAGGTAGAGTCAGGCAAGTCTGATTAACAAGTTTACAGAAACAGGGACTGCAAGAAAATACTTCTTCATTTCTCAGGCTAGGCTGTACAGATGGCACTTACTCCAAACTGTTCCACTTTACATTAGAAAGTGTTTAATATGCAAGTTCAACCTATTCTATTCCAGGCTGAACATATTCAAGAACCTGGATCAAACTAGTCTCAGGGAAAGTGTTAGAACAACATTTGCAGCTTAACTTTTCACCACAGACCCTGGAAGTTATCTTCAGACCTGCTCCTTGCAGGAAGAATTTCAGTGAGGGTTGAGTTAAGGATTAAAGCTGATGGATTTCATGCCAGGATTTAGACACCTAAACATATAGGTGTCCAAATATGTAGGGCATATAACAACATAGGATAAACATATCATGATATGAAGAACATATTCTTCATATAAAGAACTTATTTTCTTCATCATAAGTGATTTGCTTGTGGCGACACAAGGTGCTTGTGCTCTAGTAGGCACTGAGTCAAGCTTCAGCATAGCCTAAACTATATTCAATCCATTGGATTAGCCATCATAAGACAGTACTGAGTCACTAACACATTGACTCAAATGGCTGGATATGAAAGGAATCAGCGGTGTATGTCCAGAGGCTAAAGGCAGGTATGAAAATAATAAAAATCACCAAAACAAGTGCCATTAAGTGGCCATTTGGCTTGACCACTCAGCACAAGGTATCAGGAAGCTGGCGAGAGGTAGGGCTGGGAGAGTGCAAGAGAAGAGGAGGTTCATCCCGAGGAAAAATAGCATTGGCACATTCAAAGATGCAGAATGAAAGAGGAGTTAAGTAAGTGCCAAGCTTTCAGTGGAGCAAGAGACAATGGGTTACTTCATTTCTGAAAATTGCAAACTTGACCATAAAATAGCATTCTTCTGCAGAAGACTGAATACCAAGATATTAAACAGGAAACTATAGTTACAGACAGAAAAATGTATGGTCTGAAAGAGTTAATCCAAGGAAAGATCAAAATGTCTGAAGAGCTGGATATTACAGAAAATCTTGGACTGCTAGTGAAAAATCAGGAAGATATTTTATTTCTAAAATGGAAGGCACCATCTTCCAAATGGAACCTAAACCACTTGCAATTTCATTATGCATCACCCATTAGTCACATTACTGATCCATGGTGGAGAGGACATTAGGTCACCCAGGTAAAGTCTGAAGAAGAGCCATGACAGACCTTTAATCAGTGGTGAACTGAAAAAAAAAAAAAAAGATAAAACACATCTGCAATTAAATTGTAACTCAGCTATAACCAAGTATGCACAAAGTAAAATGAATTCTGGCTCAGTTTCTCAGAGAAAATGGTATAGTTCTGCTTAAAAAAAATAAGTGGAAGAAAAAAGTATCCTTTTGCAAATGCATTTTTCTACATTATGCTTTTAACTACCAGCTCTTAAATCGTGTCTGAAGAGGCCAGGGGAAACACATCAGCACCTCTCCACAAGAACTGTGTTTGAACACGGTTGGCTTGGGGAGAGGGGAAAGAAAGATTTCCAGACTCAGTATAGACAGAGCCGAGGGCTGTTGGCATAAGCACAAAGCCAGAGTAGTGATTCAAGAAAATGGAAGGAAAATGCCTTTAAAGCAGAATTCACCAAAAAGACATTAAACAGCAAACGGGAGACAGGGCCTTTGAGAGCAGCGTTTAATAATTAGGTCACTGCTCGGTTGCAGAGCTCTTCTGTGAACGACGAAGGTGTTCTACACCAGGAGTGAGAATCCTGCCGAAAGCCAATTTGCCTGCCTGTTTCAGAAACCCTCCTGGATTCCCTGGTTCAGTTTTCACCATTGTAATTATCAGACTGCCAGGGCAACTGATACAGCAAATTGACGGTTAACTTCCAAAGCTGCTCACTGCTGGTCTTAAAGAGTTAATGGAGGAGCTCTGGGAGGCAGCAGCTGCTGGCAGCATGCCTCTGAGCAGCTCAAAACATCATTTGGGGGAATGACCTACCAGCAATTTCTGTGTGCAGAGGGACACAGTGCGATGCAAGGTTACCGACTGCATTTAAAAAGTCTCTTTCTGTGACCGTTACCCTCCTTTCTCTGTCTCCAGGTCAGCAGAGCACTTGCACATGCACTGTATTTTAAAGCACATGCCGAGGTCCTATGTGTGTTTCTGACTTGGCGTTTGCAGACCCTGGCAGCCAGCTCTGTCAGAGAATGCCATCCAAGTGAATATTAGCCAGTAGTTGCACCCTGCATCCAGAAGAGGATTTCACATTTGAAAGAGAAAAGATGAGGCTGCTGCGTGCTACCAGAGAGCTACCGCAGTAGAGGTAAGCAGAGAAATGTCATCCGCCAACGTACAAGATGAAGCATGCCAGCCCCTGGAGTTTTAGTGAACGCGTTTCCATTTCTTTTCTTTCTTCTAGCTTAAATATTTTATTATTTTCAAAAAGGAGAGCATGTGAGCAATAAAAAAATTGCGTGTGAAGGAGAGCACTTGCATTCTCAAGGCAGCCTCTAGATGGGTGAGATGGCACCTCAGAGGCAGATGGATACAGATTTCCGATCAAATCAGTCATTAACCTGTGTGGAGCTGGGACTGAAGCTCAGCACAGGTTTAGGCAGGTCTGTGTGCAGTGTGGTTGGTTTTCCAGCTAGTGCTTCAACTTACAGTGTCATTTTGTTTCCTGAGCAATGTTTTAGCAATGTAGGGGTATGGTGTGCTGGGCTGAGCAGGCGTGGGCTGTTCACTGAGCCACAGGCAGGCCCCAGCACAGGCAGAGACCTTGGTGTGCAGGACTGCCCTGTGCCTGCTGCTCTCAGGCTTCAAAGAGGCTCCTGCCACCAGAGCAGAGAGTGGAGACAGGGCTGGGGTGAGGATTTGGGGAGCTGCGGCGGGCTTGCAGGAAGGCAAGTGGGAGCTGGGAGCTGAGGGCAAGGCTCATCTGTCAGCCAGGGCAGGCAAGGGCTCGGCCAGGAGTCAGAGCAACACTAGCACTGGGGTACAAACATGTTGAGCAAAAGCACTGACACATTAAGAGAAGACTAGATTTGCAGCCAGGAGCTCAGGCAGCCCTTAAACAAGAGTTGGTCCAGCCAGAACAGAGGCATGACAAGGTTGTGGTCAGCTTTGGGTACCCCGAAGTGTGTGTCAGCCTCCTCAGGGGCATCACCATAGCCCTTGGGATGGACTCAAAGCTCCAAGGCTGCGAAGAAGCAGAGCACAGATCAAACTATTTGCAATCCCATCTGTACTGCATGCTGACGTGCTTTGGTCAAAGGGACATACAGGGAGTTGTTTTTTCAGTCTGGTGGGAACAGCACTCTTCTCTGATATTCCTTCTTTAGTGCAATTAAAATTTTGCTTCTGTTTTATGGGAAGGGAAATAGAAGAAAGTGTCAATAAACCTCAGAACCTCTTCTTAGGAAAATGTGTTATAGGTATAGGTGCTTGTGATTTTTGTAGTACGTATTTTTTTCCAGTTACAATGTGGAAATAATTTTAAGGGTTCTGTGTTACAAAATATAACTTACATAATTTAAAAATATTTTTCAAGGCTAAGATGAAGCTTTCTTTTACATTTTTGCACTAGTGCTGTATAATCATTAGATTTAATTGATGGAGTAGTCTTGAGTTTTTGTTGTTTAGTCTTACCATCTTGTGTAAGGTCTGCTTTAAACCATCTGAAATTACTGGATGTGGAGCTTACTGAACGACAAAACTCAGTCAACTGTCCTTGGTCTCTGTGCAATTAATAGAGATTAAGAAAGTGCTGGCATGTGTATGGGCATATGACATCATTGGTTCCTAAAAGAAACCGTTACTCATCAGCTCAACATTTGGGATTGATTGGCTTTACTTATTACCAGGGAGAAACGAGCACAAAGTTCAAGTTTCACTAGCAAAATTATGCACTATCAGTTAGTAATCTGTCTTTAGCAGGAAATATTCACTGAATTGAGTGAGAACAGGTCTTTTTTTGTCAGACCAATCCATTTAGTCTATGTAATTACAGGCTCAAACAAATATATGTACACTGACAGCCACTCGCTGCCTGTGGACCGCTTTAGTTGTATACTGCCAGTCATGTGCCACTATAACATTTTTTCAGTGTCATTGTTTATTTTAGATTAATTCAAGGCACTTCTGACACTGCATTTTTGCCGTGAGTTTGATTTTGCAGAAACAAATCAGGTCTGCTTTGGTAATATTTGATGCTGGTTTAGGGCCTACAAAGCTACTGTCGGTACAACTATCTGTACAGGCAGGGATTACTCATTTGAGACCTTTACGTACTTTAAACCATCTTTTTTACAGCGTTTGCATGAGCAATTCTGCAATGCCATTTACAAATTATGAAGGATCTGAAATTAATGATGAATGGAGAATGGCTGAGATGCTGAATAGCTGCGTAGAAAAATCTTCCATCACAAAGAAAAGCAGACAAAGGAAAGGTGTGGTATATGTACGGTGCTTACACAAAATGCAGGTGTGATCTCTAAATAAGCAAACTATGGTAATGTGAGATGTGCGGGCTGTTTTAGGATGTTTCTAAGTGAGCGGGGAGAAAAACATTATTAAAAGAAATATTGATAAGGAATTGATTTGCAAAGACCTAGAGATTTGGCAAAAATCCATCAGTATCGGGGTGGGGGGGAATGTCTTGGGGGTCTCAGAGCATCCTTCTTCTCCCACTAAACAGTGAGAGTCAATGAAACCCAACTGGGCTCTGGTAGTATTGGCCAATAAACTCTCTATATCACTGATGTAAATATTACAAATTTGGCATAGTCCAAGGCTTTCTAGAAGGCTAAAGATCAGTAAAAACCATAAAGGATTTTCAGAAGAGGTCTGATTTCCTGCTCTGGCCAGGTTATGGGATGAACACCAAGAGAGGAACAGCCACTCTGCATGCAAGCATGCAGGTCTTGAAAGCCTTGGAGAGCATTTCTGATAGCGTGAAGGCTGGGATGTCATAAGCAGGGAGTGCCACAAAAACACAAGGAGAGAAATTAGAGCGATGTAAGAGTAACTGCTTATCCACCAGTTAGGAAAATACAAAGGTAAATGGGGAAACAGGGATAATTTGTTCCTCTTGAAGCACTTGGATTTAATGATCCTTTTTTGCAGTTCGGGGGCAGTATGCTCACAGTACATTGCAAATTTTTTTTTATTCTTGTTACATAAGATTTGAAACAGGGAAAAATATAGAGGGAACCAAGCATTTCCCAAGAAGTTATTGGAAGAACTGAATTATGCTTCAAAAAACAGGACCCTGATTTATGCTGTAAAACCCAGGATTTTACCTTTCATGAGGGTGATTTCCATACACAGTCAGCATTGGGCCAGATTTTTGACTAATTTCACTGGAAACACAAATAATAATGAAAAGGCTTTGCTGAGCTTCTGAAGCCAGAGAAAGTAATGTCTAGCTTCCAGTAGTCTGGTGTAGTTTTGTCACAGAAGGAGGGCAATCTATTTTTTCCTTTGAAAGGTAATGTCCTTTCAGAGCCACAGAATTTAATTTTTAAAAAGAGTCAATAATGCAAAGCACAGAAATGTCATGTCTTTCTGAGCACCCTTTTTTGTCAAGGTTAATAGATAACAGCAAAATTACAAAACAAACAGCTCTGCGAAAACAACATATGTAATACAGACTCTGCAGACAAAAGAGAATGCAATGGTCATCTCATATGACCTCCTCCTACTGTTATATTTGGAGTTATTTGTGGAATATTTTATGAGAGTGTCCATTGAATCTTCATCTCAGCATCATTTACTAGGGTTAAGAGATGATCACATGTCTTTTAAAAATAAAATTAAACATTATAAACAAATGGTTGAAGTAACGACTTATAGGTCAGCAGGGACACTGGCAGAGACATTTGTTAAATAACATGCAATTGTTCTTTTATGCTTTCACTAATTATCTAAAGTAGAAGATAAAGAACATATTAATGAAAGTCCCAGATATACTAAATTGAGGGAAATTACTAATACAAAAAAAACCATGAAAAAAATAGGAAAGAACTTGCCCAGATAAAAAATACAGGAGAAAGTGAGAAAATGAGATATCATTTATGGAATAAAACCCAATCAAAATGAAAAGCTATTCTAATTCACAAGGGGAAAGAACAATCTAAGACATGCACAATCAGATAAGCCTGCAAAGAAATGACATGGAAAGAATCTTAGGGGAGTGTATTTGCAATGCAGGATAGCAAGGTAAAACAGCCACAGCAACATATAATGAGGCTGGAATATATAGATATAAGGTTTTCACAGTCACACCTGGAATTGCCTGTTCATTTCTGTATCAGATGAAGAAGATCTGATAAATGGGAGAGAATTCAGATCAGCGCAGCAAATGGATTCATCAAGGTCCAAAGTCTGATGTACACGGAAGAACGAAAAGACTTCAGAACATATTAGCTTAGTTAGATTGAGACAAGTACAGCCTGGGAACAAAGGAGGAATCTTGAAATACGTAAAAACCTATACATAATGTAGATAAAGGGACTTAACTAGCAAATTCAAAGCAAACGTAAACAAATAGGTGAAACTAAGAAAGGAGGACTTCAGACTGGATGTCAACAGTCCCTTTCCTAACAGCACATCCTGTTAGTTTGTGCAGTGATCTTGCAGGAGACAGAATGAAAGAAACCTCATTTGGCCCGTTCAAAACCTGAGAAAAAATGTGCAAGAGAAGACAGCCAGGAGTGGGCAGATTTGGCTGCTCAGCTAGAAGTGACTGATGTTCCCCTGCCCACCCTCAGCCCCTCAGTTCTCACCAGAGGGATGTCACAAGGCAGTACCAAGTCAGTTGGATGCGCACCCTCGTTGGTGCTACCCCTATGCTGCTGCGCTGCCCACAGCTGGCTAACTGCTTCTCACTCTCTGAGAGACTCTTTCAGGCATGAATTAACCTCCATCCCACCAGAAGTCAGTCTTTGCCTTCCTTGGTTAAAGTGTTTCTTGGTCACGCAATGAGTCTGTGCTGGAAGAATGGCACTGTTTGTTTTGCAAATCCAGCTGTGCCAAAGCCAGACTGTCCACCAGATGCTAACAGGATTTCTCAGCCTGACAAGTACAAGAGCATCAGTGGGAAAGGGTGTCAGTTGGGAATGCGAAGCCCTAACTGGGCAGCTGCAAGGCTGACCCTCTCTTCGGCAAGAAGTGCAGCTTTGTGTCCTGTTTCACAAAGCAGAGGAGAGCACCAGGTAAGATTTGAATGGCGAATTCAGGGAGCAAAGAGTGACGCTACGGCTCAGCAAGCTGGCAGTGCTGAAACCGGAAAAATGCTTGTTAAATTTCTTGGCATTAATGTCCTGCCGAGCAGTTAAGCTGTATAGCATAGAAAGTGAGTTGCTGGAAGGTAATGTCTGCTCTGTCCACCTCTCTGGTCCAAGGGGATATTACCCTCAAACTCAGCTTCCTCTCCAGGCTGGCATTTCAGCACCAGCCCTGTGATAAAGGAGTATTTGCTTATTAGCACAGACAACCCTATTTCATGTACAATGTGCCCCAACACACCGTTCCTGTTTCCCTAAAACAACTTTTCTGTGGCTCTTGGTAAGGGTATCATGTTATTCATTAAACCTTTTATTAGCATGCTGCTGGCTTTCATTGTCTAACAGCACCCACTGTGTTAATGATCAGAGTGTAATGTTGAATATGTACAGTGGGAAATAACACACATAATACAGGCAGGAGGGCAATTGATTGGACAGTTTAATCTACTGGTTTATTCCCCCGCTGCCATTAGGAAGTCAGTATCATTGAGTGAAAATGCCAAGACATAATCTTGTGAGAAAGCTTGCCTTTGGTGGGATTTAAAGAAGCGATGAAAAGTAAAGAGAACATCAAAAGTAAAACAATACTTACATAAAACTCTTTCAGACCCGAATTAGTCACACTGTGTTTGCAAGTAGATATTGGTTTCAGGCAGTACATTCATACAGTAGCGCTGAACGGCTTTCAGCTTCATTTGCTGGATGAAGTAAAATGCAGTGACCTTTCAATATTTTCTCTAGATAAGCCTGAATCAGAATCCCAAACCCAAACACCCCCAAATGTTGGGGACATTTGGATGTGATAGACAGATTAGCTAGGTAGTTAGGGATAAGTTTAGATATTTGTGGAGGAGGGAAAAGAAATCTTCCAGTGCGTTACAGCCTGCATAATTGTAATATCTGCATGGAAAGAGCGTGCATGTGAGAAGGGGAGCATGACTAACCGAGACAGAGGAGAATGAAGAGGAATACATGGGAGAGGAATAAAGCTTTCCAGGCACTGGGAAAGGCACTGTGATGGGCACAAGCCACCTGACCTACTGTTAGGTGCCTGTGCCCAGCTGAAGCGATGCCGCAGGAGGAAACCACCAGGTGAGACGTGGCCCGACTGAATGCAGGACCTGGATGGCAGCAGGGCCACCTGGGGGGCAGCTGCTGGAGCAGGTCTGCTGTGTAGTGAGATGCTAAAAAGCAACAGCCAAGGTTGGGCTGGATGCTTGAAACCTCAACTTATTCAGCAAGGGAAAGAGAAGCATCATGACACTTAGTGATTTACATCAACCCCTTTCCAGTTCTGCCTTGGCAAATGGGTGGCATGAGTGTGGCTTAACCACATGAACTACTTGGAAGAGGACTTATGGTAGGGGTGCTGCGTGAGCCCAGCAGTATCACTTCTGGAGGCCCCCTTTTTCTTCTTGGCTTTATGCTACCAGGGAGAAGCTGGAAAGCTGGGAGCAAAACCCAAAAGGCAAGCAATTAAAGGTGATCACAGGGGCGCGTCTCCTACCAAAGCCTGAGAGCTGAAGAGCCCCAAAAGATTTAAGTGTTGGTGGCTGTGACGTTCTTGGCATTTGAGGAGTGCAAGCAGCAAGGTTAGCAAAAGCTGGCAAAGCTGATCATGAAAAACTATCGTTAAGATATTGGGAGGAAAAGTTGCCTGGACATCACTTTGCTGGAGGCCACTCCAGCAAAACATTACTCCAAGGAAATGGCTAATGTCGTCATTTTGGATTCTTTCCACTAACTCAACAAACCATTAAGAAATTTGTTACAAGAGAATACTGAGCAGGAGAAGGAGTAGGTAAAAGTGATTATGTACCTTCTAGCAACTATGTTTTTATGAACATTTCTACAATGGTCCTGGCCTTTATGTGCTAAAGGACATGAACTCCACCTGCAATTGCACATACACAGTTTGGCATGGAAAAACATCAGGAGCACTGATGAAAAATTGCATATTGACAATTTCAAGATGGGACATTAAAAATATTTTAAAACATTTGGACCAAAATGCCTGAGTAATGGATAGCAAATAGCAAGAGGAAATTTGGCTAATTGCCCTAGATGAATTTCACTCAGAGCCTGCATCTCAGGTAGTCTTTACGGGGGCAAAACCTGTCCGAAACGTGAAGGATGCTCATGAGTTTTGTGAGGGACCCATATTCGTGCCATTATATGGAAGTCATCAGTATCTGGGATGGTTTGCATGCCTCTCACCCCAAATATCTCTGAATCTTGGTCTAGCTTTCTTGTTTTGTAGAGTACTTCATAGTGAGACTTTATTTTTGAGCTCTAACTCTTCTCTTCGAACTACATCATTCAGATCTTCTCTGCTGGAAAACAGATGCATCCTCCAGTGCCCAATCTCACATATCAGAACATAAAGAATATATTTATAAGATCCTCTGCTCTGAAAATGCTTGGATGTAATTTCTGAGGCAGGATGCTTGCTCGTTAACACTGGAAGAACCTGTTCCCAATATTGCAGCCCACATGCTGCTCAGAAATCGTTTCTTTGAGCTGTGTCGAAATTTCACAAAAGACTTGAAGGAGTCTCATTTCAACCCAGTGGGGAAATTTCACATTGTTTACACCTTTACACCTCATTGCCTCAAGACCACAATTATTATTCATAGCCCCTCACATTCAAAATTGCACATAAACCCTCACAAAGCCGTGAGCTTAGCTTAAAAATCACCAGGTGTACTTGTTGGTGCTGTGCTTTTTCACAGTGCAGCCAAGACATACTTTCAAACTTTGCTTCACAACCTGAAGGAGTACAGAAAAAATTTACATTTTCTTAAGGTGCAAATTGAAATTCTTGTAGTTAGCAGACTCCAGAAACCACAATTTTAAATGGAAAGAGGGTTGATAGCAGCAGGCTTTGTAGCAAAAGTGCGTCGCAAGAGTTGTGCAGCTATATTTACAGATACAAATGTATTAAATTACACTGACTAGCTAAATATCTTCCAAGAAAGCCAAGTGAACATCATAACATGAGAGCTACAAGCACTGAGCCTTCCCTGTTACATCAGGAAACTCTGAGCAATGAAGGTATTTTCTCCTTTGTTCTCTCCAGGTTTCCAAATACCCCATGCTTCCACAATGACCCAGAAGAGGATCCTGAATTCTGAATTCTTACTTCTCATCCAGAAAGTGGTCCGTAACAGCTTCCAGAGATGCCAGAGAGTACCTCCTCAGCCAGCATGAACCCCTTGGAGAGCTTCAGGGTTCACATCAAGGGAGCCATGGCAAGTTTCCACTGGGCAGGAGTTGCCCCTTTGGGAGCCCCGTGGTGTCCTGCAGCCCTTTGCAGCACTAGGGGCATGCACAAAGACAACAAGCAATGGGGGGATCTAAAAAAAGCAACACATTTTGTGCCCCTAATCCCAAGACCTGGATTCCAGATGAGGGCGCAGGGTGATGAAGTGTGCATCTCATGCTGACAGCGAGGGCCTGCTTCACCCAAACCCTGACAGAGACCAGAGTGCTATGGCTGTTTGCATGTCCCTACTCTGGGGTTGCTCCAGGTTAGGTGCACCCTGAGGTAACCGAGGTGCAGCTCAGCTGCAATCCAGTCCTCTCCTGCATGGGCAGCATTTTCAATGTTTGGTCTCTGAAGGCAGCGGTTGTTTCTGCATTGCCGCTCGTGGCATGGCGTGCGCTGCATCATGGCAAAGCACCATGGCCAAGGGTTGCTCTTTGAACATCTTAAATTTTCAGCACACAGCTGCTGCATCCCAGTTACAGAGCGCTTGGGTTGTCTTCATGCTAACCCACTGGCCGTGGACAAGGAGGGAAGTTATTCGGTGTGCCTATGTGGAGAGTTAGTTTGGCTAAGAGAGGGACGTGGCATAGAGGCATGTGAAATCTATTAACTGTGAGTAAGCAAAGAGCAGCTGAAGGCTGCAAAGCAGTACCATAATGAGGTAAATGATATAAGCTGGGGAGAAAACAGGAATTACTCACGGACTTATTCCTCAGCACTTCCACTGCGCTGTTAGTGTCTTAGCCTCACAGATGTCAAATGCGAGCAATTAAAGTAAAACTTACATAAGATCGCAGCTGAAATTAACCCCTGCCATGCAGCAGTTTGCACCTGTTGGCAGGTGGAGGGCACACAGATGAGCAGAGCCACCCTCCTGTGATGAAGCAAATGAGGGGCCTCTGCTCAATGGCTTGTGCACGGACTTTGGTTCGAGTTACAAGGACAGTAGTAGGTTCTGGGCTGATACAGTCTCAATGAGCTGCAAACAGCCCTGGACACATGCTGTAGAGGACAATTTCTAGTCTGATGAACTGCTGTTGTGCCATCCTCCTTCCCCTTGTAGATCAATGACCCTCTCATGTAAGGAAACAGTGCCCAGCCTTTGTTCACAGCGCCAGATTTCCCCTCCTCCTCCTGTCCTTAAAAGCATTTGTAACACGTAGACATCCGTGTTGTGGTTTCTTATAAACGTGGGTGGACGTGGCGTGGAGGAGTGGGGCGTGTGTTCCGTATTTCCCCAGAAAACACATTTTTTTGTGGACAGGCTATCTTAGGTCACAACGGTACAACCTTAGAGAATAACACCAGCATCACAAAATTGTGGTGCTAAATCCAATGCACATCTCAGGGCCATCAGGAATAGTTGTAGATTGTACCTTGAGCTGGAAAAATGACTGACTGATGCCCCTCCTTGCCTGATGAATACATTCAGATTAAATGCACACCAAGCATAGTCTCTGTCGCGAGAGACGAGTTCTTCTGGCAATGCACAACTTTGAGACTGTTGGGGCCTGCTTTCACCTCCTTAGCTGCCTTCTGAATTTCAAAAAGGAACAGAGATTTTTAAGCACAATGCAAAAACAAAGTGCTGGAAAGTGGCTTGAATTACTGACAGGAGGAGCCAGCTGCAGGGGAAGCTGTGAGTGTTTCATGCAAGCAAGCTGAAAGGGCATTTCCACCACTGAGGGAAAGGCAATGGTCAGTGAAGCAGACGGGCGCTGGAAGACACACAGCCGTCACTCTGAGATATGCTCAGAGGTACTGCTTCCTCGGGCAGCCCCTGGAGGGAATGCCGAGGAGGATGCCGGCTGATGGCTGGGCCCTGTGGAGTTGGCAGAGAGCTGCTGCCCACGTGGGTCCTGCGGTGGGGCTCCCCTGTGGTCTCACACGATGGCTGAGAACTTGGATCCAAGGACAGAAAGGAAAAAACCAGAGAAATAAAATGGAGCATTCGTCATTTGGTATTCAGTGTCAAGGAAAAGAAAGCTTTTCTGTGGGTTGCAGCTATAAGATTAGGAGAGACAAAGTTGAATTATTAAAACGTTTATTTGCCCGAGTACATGCTGAGCTCTCCGAGGACCAAACGCATCCACTTAATTAAAACAGAGAACTTCCCAAGGACCATTTATATTGGCACTAAGTGACACATTTAATACTTGTGTCCTGAAAGGGTCATACATATCCATAGTGGTAGATCTGAAAAGATAAAAAGCTTTTCTGACTTCTTGCTGTACTCCCTGCCAAAAAGCACCGGTGCTTGGTCTGAAGGCAGCATGAGGAGGAGGAGGCTGTTGCCTACGGGCTTTGCTGCTGACAGTTGATCAATAGCAATGGTAGGTTGTGCTTTAGTGAGAACAGCTTGCCTGTTGTGAACGAGTGACAACACCCAAAATCTGACAGACAAGGCAGGCAAACATTCTTGGGGACTTAGAGACGTTGGTCTCCTGTAGGGAAGGGAAAGGGAGGAGGACGCAGCTCTTCTGAGGGCCTTGGCCAGGGTTTCTCCCTTATGGTTCTCATGAGCACAGACCGGTCACTGTGATCTGCTTTTTCAAGACCTCTGTGGCAGATGTGGAAGGGGCAGAGGAGAAACATCTGCATCACTCATGTCCCACAGAGACAGATGAGAGAAAGATGGACATTTTTTTGTCGCCTGTTAAACCTACACGGCTTTGCAATACAGTTACTGTCTGCCAACTCTGGTGAGGATTTGGCTCAGGAAGAGAGCAGTGGGCAGGCTGGAGAAGGGTGACTCAGGAGGAACGCCTGGCTCCTTTCCCCTTCCGAGTCTCCTGGCGAGACACACTGACTCACAGAGGACAGCTCAGCGGAAGAGGGCAGCACATAGCAAGCTGTGGACACAGCTGCCCATCCCACAGGTATGGCAGCAAAATGCATTTTTCTTACCTCTGGTGTTACAGGTTAGCATCTGCTTGACCTTTAAAGCGCCTCTGAACCTACCCAATGGCTAAATCAGTCTAGCTTCTTCTTGGCACAGAGACATTTAGAAGTGCCATACATGCTTATATCTACCAGGTGAGGCTCCCTGTCTTGTCAGGAAACAGAATTAGGACAGAGGGTGGAGAGAACAAAGAATTCATCACAGGGGAAACATCCTCTGCCAAAGGAGCTCTGTCTTCTATGGGCAGCTTGGCTTCATTAACGTGGCAGCACAGGCTATGTGGGCATGAGACCTGCAGAGGTGAGAGAACTCCAGGGGGTTAAAAAAGTGCCAGTGCATGTCAGCGATGTAGAGTAATGCGAACACATCAAACCCGTCCTCTGCTCAGCACACACTGTACAGAATCGGTGTCAAAATCAGCCCCCACCTTGCCAAGTAAATTATCTTAGTGATCTGGGGTTGGGGTATATGAACAACCCCATCATGCCCTGGGATCAGACCACAGGTCATCTCTGCTCCTCCAGCAAAACGAGAAAGTGACAAAGAACAAGAAGTGCAAACAGGATAATTGGCTGTACCAGCAACAGGTTGTGCAAAACAAGGCCTTGGCTTTTAGCTCATCTCTTTCTCCTGTATTCCAAGTGCTTGGCATCCTTCTCAAACCTTGTTCCCATATGAGAATCTCAAGTGGCTCAAAAAACCCCATCACATACATATTAAAATCCACACTCTCCTTAACACGTGGTAGGGAATTCTTCAGTACAGTGGTTAATATTGGACTTGGAAGACAACAGGCTTCTGGAAATCATTCATCCAAAAGTTTCAGCTCTTGGAGGAACCCAAGAGTGAGGACTACACCTGCCTTATGCCTCCTCTGTCTTAGCTAGCACGGAATAGTTAAGGAGCTTGTATGACATAAGCAACAGCAATCATGCTCCTTGTGCTCATTCTTTTTTCCCTTGCACATCCTCTCAAAAAAAAAACCTTATTACTGTGAGGGTGACCGAGCACAGGCTGTGGAGTCTCCATCCTTGGAGACATCCAAAACCTGACTGGACATGGTCCTGGGCAACCAGCTGTAGGTGGCACTTCCTCCTTGAACAGGGGGTTGGACTAGATGACCTCCAGAGGTCCCTTCCCACCTCAGCCATTCTGTGATTCTGTGAATTTCTCTGTTTATATGCATATATTGATGACAACAGACTCAGTCTTCTTCCTTGGAGGAGAAGGATCACAGGGGGACATGTGGGCCCAGTGGAGATCCACGAAAGCAGCTGGCTTAGCTCTTACAGCTGCTGGGAATGAGCCAGCTGAGAGATTTACATGGGAGCCCAGACCAGAAGCAAAGGTGAGTGTCTCCATTTATGGTTAGGAGCTGTACGACACTGAGGAATAAAGTTTCCCTAGATGAAAGATGTTCCTCCCTCCATGTGGAAGCACTCACACCCAGACTACAGAAGGGCAGTGGTTTCTCTTGCCTGTACTATTTGTTACTGCTCTGTTACTATAGTTCATATATATAAAATAAAGCCAGTCAAAGACTTCTAATTAAAACAACTGTGGTAGCTACTTTTCCACCTGGAAGAAATTGCGACTTACCTAGATGGGCTTTGTTAAGCCTCTGGCACCTCAGGTAATGACTGTGTGTACAACAGGTGGAACACTGGGTCCTTCATCCTCCTGCTGCTCCTGAGCTGGACTACCTTTTAATACTTAAAGGGGGCTTATAATAAAGATGGGGACAGACTTTTTAGTAGGGCCTGTAGCGATAGGACCAGGGGTAATGGTTTTAATCTAAAAGAGAGTAGATTCAGACTAGATAGAAGGAAGAAATTTTTTACGATGAGGGTGGTGAAACACTGGAACAGGTTGCCCAAAGAGGTGGTAGATACCCCATTCCTGGAAACACTCAAGGTGAGATTGGACAGGGCACTGAGCAACCTGGACTAGTTGAAGATGTCCCTGCTCATTGCAGGTCCAACCTGGACTAGATGACCTTTAAAGGTCCCTTCCAACCCAAACTAGTTTATGATTCTATGATTCTATACCTTACTTGTGTGGCCATACCTGAGACCTGCCTCTGTATCTATCTGCTGGGTTCACGGTTGGGGAACACAAGACTTTTGCTGGGCCGGCAGCTGGGAGAGCAGCAGCATGCCAGGGTGAGGAGGACCGTGTTGATGGAGTTGTGCTGGGGGAGGAAACCTTACATCTAGTGCTGGTTTGGGGATTTTTATGGGGAGATCAGATAGGGGATGTGATTGCAAGAGGCGCTGCATAAACTGCATGTTCTTTTAGCGTGCTTTAGATGGGGAGGGGAAAGGCTGGTATGATCAGAACAATATAATAAAATAACAGCTATTAATGATGTGTGAGTAGGAAGGAAGATCTCATTAGAAAGAAAGTGCAGAAAAAACCAGCCAGATAGATAAACAGGAAGAGCCTAAGGTATGCAGCTGCAGCAGGTGATGCTGCTTGGGGGATGAGATACTGCTGCCTCCCGTTCCTCAGAGAGGGAGGGGAGAGGAGGCTGTGCCAGGTACCGGGCTCCAAACACTTCTGAAATGACAACAGAAGGTGGTATTGGACAGGGAAAAAAAAGGGTATAAAAAGCTTGCATGCAGGTAGTGAGAACTGGGACCTACTGGATAGAGACGGCGATGGGAAAATGTTACTTCAGTGATGGAATTGGGCACCTGGTGGCTAGGATTCAGTGAAGTAAAGGAGACAAACCAAGCCAAGGCGTGGAGTGGCCCACATGGTGCACACAAACTTGAATTAGACAAGGAAAAGAAAGAGGATTTGGAGGCTCTGCTGAGGAGAGAAGCAAAAGAAATAATGCGCAGCCTTCCCGCTATTTTAACTTTTGTATCATGTAAACACACCTATTTTTTCTGCAGTATCAATTTCACTTGAAGGCTTAGCTACCAGGGAACATTTCTACTTAAAAGGAAAAAAATCTGTTTTTAAGAACTTCTATGTGCGCTTTTGTTTTTTAATTAAAAATGATTCACGAATGTTTTCCTTTTGGCTAAGCCTGATTTAATAATTTATGGGAGACTTCTTATGCTGACTTTTCAGCTACACGAAGAGATACACTTCCTTAACAGGACCACTATATATTCATTTTTCGACTTGTCACCTACTGCAATGTTCACTGTAGTAAAAATAGGCAGAGCTGAGAAATCTTTAGGTACAGCTCCAGGTTTGTGTGTGTGGATTTTCACGCTTGTAAGACAGTCACCTATTCTGCAAGCAGTAGTGCCAAGAAGGAAACTTGAGACTTTCCACCCTCCGCAGAGGATGTTACTATCTAACACTGAGAAGACTCGAGGGCCCACTCCACATATGCAGAAAACCCGACAGTGAAAGTATTTGCATGCTTGGAGTTTTTCACATCTCCGCGCTAAGCAACACCGTTCCCTCGTCTTCTCCCCTTTCCAGCACACACGTACAAAGAGAAAAGCTTGGCCACTACCCAGTGCTTTTTGCTTTTATCAAGGGTTCCACTACATCCCCTACACAGAGCTGTGCTGTCTTCCCATTCTCTGAAGAACTGCTGAGGGCAAATCAAGGTGGAAAAAGTAAAACTGCCCGTCTTTAAATTGAAGTGACTACTCTTACCTGTTTTTAAACAATCGTCAGGCCTTAGGAGCCATCTTTCCTGGACAGCAGTGACGGTACATGCTCAGAAAGCTTAATGAAGCAAGGCGCACTGTATGCCCCTTCTGTGCTCACTTCCACGCCTGGTACCCCTTCAGAAACCAGGACTGCCCAGTAAGTTCAACAGCCTCAGTGGGAGTCCAGTCTTTGCTTCTGCTCTGAGAGAGCCCTTCCTGGCAGCAGGTCCTTGCTAGCTACCTAACGTACAGAAGTAGGTCAAGAAGATAGGATAAAACAACTAGTCAAGAGATGTGGGTCACTTAATAGAGTTAAAAGCCATTTCACAAAGCGCATTTGTTACCTTTCCTAGGATGCTCCTGCATCTTGAAAAAAGCGTAAGTTAGTGGGAGTGACAACTTCATAAATCAAAAGACTTCTTGCTGGCAGGTTAGCTGGGGCATTTAACTTATCATCTGTTAAACTTTCAGTTTCGATTTCTCTTTCCTGCCTGTGCAGAGAGAGAGGCTGGTGACCAGTTTACTAGGTACAGCTACCTGAATGACAGGTACTTCTACCTACTTCTAGACAGAAAGCAGGCTCAATGCCTTCTGGGTTGCTCTGGCAGTAGCAATGGGCTGGTGCCTCTCAAAACCCCCCGTACTAGGTCCCCCCGCACCCTGAGGATTGGAGAACAGGGGTTATGAAAGCTACCAGAATAATTAATGTAAAAATACGAATTGTCTCTGCAGTAACGGTCGTTAGAGAACTGCTTGGCTTTAATTCTGGCAGCACACTGCCTGCTCCCTGGGCCTCTGTGTGCAGCACTAACAGGAGGCTTTCACAGCTCCCGTAGAGGTGGAGGAGTCTTCACTGGCACCAGACCCCTAGATAGATGCAGCTCTCAGTCTGGTGGAGAGCCCTCACTCGGTGTTTACACAAGGGTCCAGATGATATTGGGTCTAGTGGAGTGCTGATTGCTTTTAGGACTCCTGCCCAGACAGGACAGGAGGACAAACTAGTTAAACTGAAAGCGGCAGCCATAAAATAAAACTGTGAAGAGGTTACAGACTTGCGCACCAAAAAGCTTCTCAAACTTTACATGTATGGAATCACTCCATGAGCGCTACGAGACAGCTGCCGTACCGGGAACGCGGCATCCACCAGGCAGCTTGAACCGAGGCAGAAGATTGCTGAACTAACAGTAACCTACCCAGTTTTGCTCGCTGGCTGTGTTT
Organism: Fregata magnificens; assembly: GCA_013389945.1. Taxonomy (NCBI): domain Eukaryota; kingdom Metazoa; phylum Chordata; class Aves; order Suliformes; family Fregatidae; genus Fregata; species Fregata magnificens. Next base: position 54,448 of record WAAD01013111.1, read on the forward strand.
ACATTCAGAGCTTGAATGCTGCCACAGAGCTGTGTGACTGGCAGAGATCATCAGCCAGAACGAGTCTCTGCTGAAATTTGTGCTCTCAAGTCATTTGCAGCATCACAGTGACCCTAAAAGTTGGTATTATTTCAAATTATTTCAACTGAGTTTGATTTAAGAAAACACAAAACGCACCCAACAACGCCTGACATTTTAATATTTAATCGCAAGGAGTCATCCTCTGATAGCTGGGGAGGCTGCATTTAAGTTCCTGAAAAAAAGTATTTTGACTTCCCATTTTACAAGCACTAGTCTTTTTCTTCTGTTATACAGTGCAACTCCCTTGGAGATATCTTGCTTGTTTTCATGGAGAGCTACAGCAGGCAGGTCACTGTAGACTTCAGCTACGTGGTACCAGTGTAAATGTCCAGGAAGTGTAACATTTTCCCACAGAAGACACTATTTTTGTCTTGTGGATGCTGACCTTGCATTCTGGAGTGGAAAAGCAGTATTAATCTGAAAAGATTCTCCTATTTTCTCAGTCTTCCTTTTATTGCCATTATGAAGCTTTGAAAACTAGGCTGCTCTTTGTAAACCAGCTGAGATTCTATTGAAATATTCTCTCTGTTTTACTGCTAAGTGGCAAAATTAAGTATTTCTGCACCAGAAAGTACTTCCTTTTAACCATGACATCTGAATTAATGAGTCTTCTTTAGTGAACATGTTTTAAAAGGATTTGCCTCTCCAGTTACTAACAATTGAGAATAAACCATGGTTCTAGCCTGAGAAATTCAATATCAGAGCAGTAATTCTTACGGTATCTTCAGAGGCCAAAGAGACCCGAGAAAATGTCAGAACGTAAGAGTTCACATACCAAAGAAAAGGGAATCTTCTGAGTCCGTGTTCCTCTTCTCTGCCTCAGTTACCTGCCAGAATCTACAAATTTGCAGTTGCTTTCAATGGTTTTTGTTATTTTCATGCAGAGTAAAGGAAAAATAATACGGAAAGGTGCCTTGTATTTGATGGAAGCAAATGAACAGGAAAGGGAAACAAAGCGTACAAAATGAATTTTTATTAAATGAAGGAAAATCTGTTTTGTGGGTCAAATATGAAATAGAATATACAAAAACTTTACATCAGATCTCTTGTCAAAGAAATTAAATCCTACCTAGACTGAAGTAGCACTCGTTCTTTCCAAGACAACACGAATGGGAGAATATGCTGCTTATGGCAGTACAGGATCACACAGTATGCTGTGCTAAATTTCCGGTTACAGAGAAGAAAAGTTAAAAATCTAAACGATGTCCCTAAAGAATCCAACTATTCCACAAAGTAATTTAAAAACATGAGTTTTGATCATTATGTATTCTCTTAGAAGCGAATGACAGGTGGGTCAAGTGCAGAGTTCACAAAGCTTGCATATCACATTCTCTGTTTCTATACAAATATAAATCGTTCTTTTTTTATTTTAAAAATCCTTTTATATTTGATAGCATTTATTTGTGGAAAAGGATGACCAGTTCATCAGGTTCCTGCTGTACTACCCAGACAATTCCATCTCCTTTATCTCTGTTTCTTTGAAGACCGTTACCCATAAACCACAGACTGCAATATTTTTAAAAAGTTGCTGTATGTTTAATCACAAATCTTTGTATCACTGTCCTGTATATGAAGGTTCTGCAGAGCTCCTAACATGTCTTTGGCATAGCACACCAAGTCCCCTTTAATACTTTTTTTGTTTAAAAAAGTATATTTTCCTTTAGTAAAACACCTTAAAAACATCTATTTCTGATTTTGTAAAATAATGTGTCACCTCTTGTGTTGCTTTGCAAAATATACACACACATTTTGGAAAAACATTGAGTACTGACATAAGGGACTGATCTGAAGTCCAATCTGTTTATGAGAAGCAAAATATAATTACAAATTCCGTCTTCTGCATGAATGTCACATGAAGTCATTCAATTCAGCTTCAAGTGCTGCTGCCATTTCATCCGCTTCAGAACTGCTTCCTTCCTCATCTTCATTGCTAGATTCTTTACTGGATTCACTGGCAGCATCATCTTCATCCAGTTTGCGCTTGTGACCCCTGGAAGGGTAGACAGAGATAATGTCCATGAATCAAGGTATCTCATTGTTTATTAACACAGACCACTATTTAACATGAGAAAAAAAATGGGGCTAAAGGACTCAACTTTTTTTCAGGTCTAGACAAACAGCACAGCACTTGCTTTTAAATGAACAAACAGTAGTTAGTTCACACAATTGATTTTTTAATTGCTGTTATTTACTGTCAGCTGTAGGTGCAAAGAACAAAGTACTGTTGATTTTATTTCTCCCATTCTTCTGAACAAGGAATGAAAACAAAGTATAAGACTGCTTGAAAATAATGAGTTGATTTACTTTTCTTCAACATCGCAAAAGAAAGAAGAAATCCATCGTGTGAATGAGTGATTACCAAAATACATTATACATTGTTATATGATTTTGAAATATTCAAGTTTCTGCTTTTTTATAAAAATAAATCCTTAACTGATTAACCAAATCTCACTGCACCAGCTTCTACACTTTCATGCTTCCAAACGTAGGGGTCTCGTTCTTCCTGTTTATGTCTCTTTGGATTAGTACTGCCAGGCTGAACAACACATTTCTTAGCATCTCCAGAGAATTAACCAGTTTAAACAGGAAGCTGGTGTGCTCCATACCCTGCCGAAAGAATCATGTTCCTGGTTGTGAAAGATCTCCAAGGAAAATCTAACGCTTCAACTGGGACATAGCCATAAGCAAAAGAATTTGGATTTGTGGAATCCTACCATCTCTTTTCCTTGCCAAAAGGGAATTTTATATCAGACATGTACTTCTGAGACAAAAATAAAGTTGAGACTTTGCATTGCATAGAATTCATAACGAGCTGTAGAAACACCTTCAAAATCCTTCCTTGATCATTTGATCACATTTCAAGCAGAGAAATACATGCAAAGGGGGTATCTCTTAAATAACTGTCCTTTTCATTGCTAGGTGGGGTTTCATTAAGGAGAGAATGCATCCACTTGCAATCATGAAAAATTAATAAAATGATCTTTTATCTTTTAGCAAAAAGCAGTAATTTAACAACGGTCCCTTTACTTCTGAGAATATAGAGAAGTAGCGTATAGCAAGAAAGACCTTTGATAATACTGACTTGAACTATGTATATCCGAAAGAAATAAATACAAAGATTAACAGTCAAACTTGTGAGCTTGTAAGCCACACTGAAATACAAAGCAATTTTTATTTATACAGACATTCTTATTGCCATTTTCCCAGAAACATTAATTCTCAGGAGGCCAGACTGCTTGATTTGTAGGCTGGCTGAGTGACACCTGACCTCCCCTTTCTCAGCTTTTCAGGGAGATGGACAAGACGGCATGTGAAGTCAGGAGGGGAGTCTGAATCAAAATGGGAAGTGAGCAGTACTATGTTACCCTGTTTTTCCTTTCTGCTGCACCAGTGGGACCAAAAGATACACTGCTGCTGCTCTACTGAGTGCTTCCTCACAGTGATGTTAGGTGGGTTTTTCTCTTCAGTATAGGGTGGTTTGAGTAATACTCCAGGGACGTAAGGCTGAAGCCCTGGGATTCAGTCTGGGGTCTAAATCCCTAACAAGGAAAAATGGGATGAGGTGAAAGCGTTTCCTGAATATTTTGCTATTGAAACTCAAATGTGGCCTGCTGAGGGAGTTACAGGGGCACTAAATGCAGCCTAATACAAAATAAAAAGCAGTTTCTCAGGCATAACACTGATTTCCATGCAGCCTACATTAGCACACAGTTCCGATGAGGAAGCACTTAGACTAAAAATGCCCAGTTGGAAGAAATCTTAGCACATTTCCATTAAAAGCTATACAAATGTATGGAGCTTGAGTTTCACTTGCTCACTTAATGATGATTTCAGCCTTCAGAGATACAGTGCTATTTTAGGCATTAATGATACTATTAGCTAGAGAAAAGCTAATTGGGAATTAAAGAAAGCTGAAAGAGTCTTACTCAGCAAAAGAAGAAAAAAGTTGTGCCTATTTAACAAGCAGTGGATAAGAAGTATACCTGTAGTGCTAACCGAGAAATAAAGACAGACATGGGGGGAATCTATAGCACAATGTTCACAGTTGAAAACATTAGTATTCATCTGTTTTTAACACTGCATCTATGGAAACTGATGGCATCTACCAACTGAAAAATAAAATTAACAGTCTGACAGCTATAATTTACACATATGAAAGACGTACACACAACCGCAGATGATGTATTAAAGAACGTGACAGGACAAGCAGGTTTTTAGAGCCAGCCCAGATGCTGTGAGTTTGCTGGGACCTAAATCAATAGCAAAGATCCTGTAGAAAAAAGGTCTATGAAGAAACAATATCTCACTGCCAGTTGATTATTTCTTAAAAGTGAGGAACAGTTCATTTACTAAATAATTAAGGCAAAGACTAGCAAAATTACTAATTTATGCAACAAAGCCACCTTTTTATTTCAATCTACTCCACAGCAACTAGATTTCAGTGAGGACAATCAACAAAATACAGGGACCTGAAATACTTAGTGTAACTAGTTAATTAAAGAATGGAGTTCCAGTCTACAAAAAGACTTTCCAGAAAACTTCAAGGGACAGCCCTGACATATTTTCATCCCTCATTTGGTTGCATTAAACAGTACCTTTGGAAACGCAAAAGACTGAATGTGAACTGTTTTGTCAGTTCTTGTTCTTTCAGGGAGGCTAGTACGACAGCTCTATTCAGTCTAGATATGAAAACTTCCTCACTCATGAGGAGGAAAAAACCTCCAAAACCAAAAAAGAAAACACAACTAAGTATTAGTCCTCTGCTAGAAGAAACAAAAAAATCTCTCGAGAATGTGAGCATTGTTCTTATTGAGATATAAACACCTTTCACTATTTGTGTACTGTAAACTGCAGCTTCATAGCTATTCCAAAAACATTTAAATGAGTATTATGAAATCAAATGCAAAGCTAACTCTGATAGAAATATGGAGGAAGAGCATCAGTAACGTAGTGCTGCACTTTTTATTCGCAAATTCAGAAAAGAGAGATAACATCCCATTAATCATTTCTACCTTCAGAGGAAAGCAGTATATCCCCATGGCAGCATATCTATTAACATAACAAACACCTTAAAATGTATATTTTCCTCATTATTTTGTGCCCAATCCTTGTCATTTCCAGTTTCAGAGCCATAGTGCATAACACTTTTGAGTGGAAAAGTTAAGCACATACAGGATTCCTTCTTAATATTTAGAGAAAATGATTCAGCAGTATGTTGCAGGCTTCCATTAGCCTAATTTGCATTTTTAAAAGGAATTTTACTTGACTGCTATTAAAAAACAAACATATGGATAATAACTAAGTATCTTTAACCTCCTAAATGAACAATTAAACTTTCCAAAAGACTTTATTTAGAACTTGTGAAAAAACTTGTACAATTCATATTTCCTTTGCTTTTGCATTAAATATTTTTCCTTTGTAATATCCAGTACTAGGAGGCCCACCGGTTCATGTGATGGAGAAATCTTTTTAAAAGAGAACTACATTTAAAAAACCCACGTATTTAAATGAATTATCACAATATTTAAATAAACTACAAGTGTAATTCATAGTGATATTAAAATTAAAAAACCACTTGTAATTACAAATGTGTAAAAGTTATTTTTAGGAAAATTTAATCTACAGAATGCTAATGAGAAATATACTTAGTGATATTCCAAATGAAGAGACAAGAAGAAAAGACATTACAAAGTTGCAATAAAGCATGGTGTATGCATGTAAAAAATAGCACAGGAAAAATTATTGAAAATGAACATTTATTCAGCTCTTGATCTGTTAAAATGATCACTAAAATATGATTGCAACTTAGAACTATAGGTCGAATGAAAACTTCAGTCTTATAATTTCAATTTACTTCACTGAAAGAGCCATAGGGAACAAAGCAGTGAAAAAAACTCCGGTATTTGTTGCTTCTATCATCTTAAGGCCTTAATTTATAGTTAGCTGAAAATAAATCATGTTGGAAAACCCATTTTTTTCTATTAATTGAAAGCAGATTGTCTCCGGTCTGTTTTGCATCCAAATGGCACCCTTTTAAGAAATAAAGTGCTACATTAAAATAGAAACACCTAATAAGCAAAGGAACTCAAAGGGCAACATAACCCTTGTTTTAACCAAAGCAAACCTAAACCTTTTCCAAACCTTGTTTTAAACTTGCAAAAGAAAACTACAGCAAGTATCTAAATAAATGTTCATGTATACTTTAAACTCCAAATACCCACAACCCCCATCCCTACTCTGATAAGTAAATTTCTCAATTATTGCAAATTGACCTGATTTTTTTCAATAGCTCCTAAAATTGGTACAGTAACAAAGTAGAGTCTGCAGACTAAATGTGTTTAGTCTTTTACAAGCAATCAGCTTATAGTATTGACATCATAAATCAGGACTTAAATTGGGTACCAAATACAGTCAAGTTACCCTCTAATGAGAATACTCACATAGCAGCCGTGAGCAGTTTGGAAGGCAATGGTTTGAAAAGGGCATTTTGAAACAGCTTGCTGTTTCCTTGCCTTCCAACAGCATTACAGCCCTGCAAGACTACCTGCCCCAGGCAGTCCGATGTGGAAGGTCTATCCCACAGACCTACATACACACCTAGCCCACAGCTTTCTGTAAACTCCTTCCATAATGGAGAGAAGGGTGATGCTGACTTTGGTAATGCAGCAAGAATTTGACTCCCTTCCATAGGAATTTGACTATGAGAACAATTTATTTAGTTAAAGTAGTTCTGTGGCAATGTCCTTCAGTTATGAATTAGAGCTGGTAAACCTGAAAACTGTTCTTCAACCAGTTCTGAAGATGCCAGCCCAGTACTTGACTAACAAGGTTAAAGGATGTGGGATCTGAGAACATATAGATTGAAAATCAATGTTGTGGGCATTGTAATAATGTTATTTTATTGTAATATATAATTATAATAATTACCCATAGAACGGGTATTGTAACAATTGTAATAAACGTACATTACATTGGACAGACAAGATGATTAAATTTTCAGGGAGATGTTCCAAGTTTTGCAGTTATATTTTCTTAACATGGGATATATGGCAACATCTTTTATGTACGCTTGATACAATAGTGAGCAATGTCCATAGCAGGCTTATAAAACTCAGGTGTCTACCCTCTGGCAATTTGTCTCATACATCTGTGTAGGAACATTGAATTTTCTGTCCTGGTGCTCCTCCCTGGCCCTGGCATAGCACGCTGCCAAGCACACAGCCTTAAGAGCAACAAATAGCACTAGCCCCATATTGGCAAGCTGGAGTGTGTGCTTTTACTTTACGCTCATGCTATGATGAACAGGACAATATTTAGTGTCGCAGGAACAAATGCCAGACACCTCACATATTTCCTCATGAACTCATCCAACGTCGTCTGCGGGATTACAGGATGAACCAGAAATCTAACACGCAGAAAAATGCACAGAGAATGTTTATTGCACAGCCCCGGTGTGCAGAAAGAGATCCTGCAGTTGGATGAACAGCATGCTTTTAACGCTCTTCACAAATACGTCTTCGCAGAAATCCACCAATTCCAACTGACAGCTCCAAAATGTATTTTAACTAACACAACGGTAAAGTGAGATCTAATTAAATTCTGCACAGCTTCAGTGCCTTTCTGCCTTAAAATTTAGCACACCTGCACACCATTCTGACAGTGAGAAACTATTCTGAAAACTTTACAAACTATTTTAACAGCTTTATAGTTCTCTGAAGTAAACACTCGATGTATATCTAAATTGAAAGAAAGGTTTTAAAGTCAGCAAGTCACAGAAAATTTAAAATAAATTCAGAAATTACTGCAATGTGTCAACAAGGATATTTTGTAAATCTTGCTAAAATTGTCCATTTGGCAAGGCTGTATTTCCCTGATATTTAGACTGACGGGAAAGTTTAATAACAAAAAAACCCCAACTCATTAAGAACGGCTGTTTCTTAACAATTAAACATTTGGTTGGGATATTCCAAAAACAAACAGTGTAGCGATAAAGCTTTAAAATGAAAAACTGTGCACTGAACTAATTTTCTCTGCACTGAACTAATTAGATACAGATAATAATTGGATCATGCAAAACTGAAAAGTTGAATCTACAGTTTTGCTTAGATAACTACTAAATCACAGATAAGTAAACTATGCCTCTAAAACATTACTTGTTATTTTATTAACTTCAAGTTGTTTAAAAATGATCCACGTAGTTGTTATAAGACAACATTTACAACATGACACATTGACTATTTCTTCAAAAGGCAAACATGACAGTGGCAGTTTTATATCACATAACAAATACTCTTGTCATTGATTTGTAGAAGACAACAGAAAATTAAATATCCTTTTCAATATGTGGAATGCCAGACTGTTACCTGACACTTCCATAATGGAAAAGGCGCAGAGGCACTCTGGCATATCATCTCTTAATCCTATTGTAAACAGAAACACGATGATCTATTCACCTTTCCTGAACAACCTCACCCTCTTTCTAGATGACTGCATTTGAATAACCTCCCAATGGCGGAACAAGCCAAAATTCAGACAAAAACTACATGCCCATCAATATCAATATTTTTAAAGCTAAACCAGGCCTTTGTTGTTTGAATCAAGTTCTCCCTCCAGCTTCTTCTAGTTTACAAATACTACCCATTCTGACAACAAATGTCAGATGGCAGATTCATAGCTCTGTAGAGATTCTGGGTAGCTCTGGGAGGCTGTCATAGGAGATACCAAGGATCAGCAGTGAGCAAAGGAAGCTTCAAGCCATCCTTCACCAGTGCCTAATGGGTACAGTACAGCAACTCTACCTGGATTTGGTTTGAAAAAAGTCCTTTGAAAATGGTGTCACTCAAATTAATTTCTGTTACAGGAAGCACTGCTGGAGATAGTCGCAGATAGTGATGAAGAATAACGTTCTCACTAAAGATCTAAATATGACCTATTGTTTTTAAAAATGGTAGCATGCAATTAAAAAGTCAAGATGAAAAGTGGGCAAAAAAAGTAAGATTTATGGGCAATTTAGAAAATTCAAAACCATACATCAAAATAAGGAGTTGGAAAAGAAACAACATCTGATTTCTCTGAGAAAAGTCAAACTACCTTCATTTTTCTCACAGGAGCATACTGTGTGTCTGTGGAGGTACCCCTGTGCCAATATAGTGGAGTACAACTACCGTTTAAAGACCCAGTGCTGCAAAGTAATGCTTGGAATTCACCTGCCCTGTCATCCTGGTCGGATTTGCCAGCATCACCCAAACACTGAGAATGTTCTTCAAGATGCATCACTGGGCATCTTAACAACTAAAGATATAATTTAGCTCATAACACACTGACTGTGTGTTCCAGGAGGCTGGAAGTAGGACTTGGTATTCTCTTACTTATGTGGTGGCTTCTAAAGTTAGATATTCATAGATTATCTTAATATGTATGTAATACATATGTTATGGGCTACACTAAGTTATATTGAAAGCTAAGATGATTTTGTCAGAGGTTTTAACTCTGATTTTTACTAAGTCTTCCATTACTTTGTCATTGTTTTCAATAAATTATTGAGATTAAATTGCAAATAGCTAAACCCAACATCCTTCTAGGACGTTCATTTACTGAATAATGGCTTTGCTCACAAGAATATTAACTAAGAACATCTCTGTTTCATCATAAAACACAAAAAATAACACAAACCACATCAACGACTCTGCATGGATATTGGTAACACTGCCATCTCCACTGGAGCACAAAAAAAGACTTAAAATTCCTTTAAAATGTTGCACTCCAAGGGGGTAAAATACGCACACGCTTTCCATGCAGTTATATTCTTTCATGAAATGTGCTAGCTCACTCCTGCCAAAAAAGGGAAGTCCTTCACCCTCCTCACATTCCCAGATCATTTAACTGGATACTCCCTCAGTTTATTGGCTCTGCTGCCTGCCTAACAGTGTGGTAAGCCAGTTAAATCCTCTAGCATAGCAAGCTGTCCACTGTCTTTCTAGTTAGCTTTCAGTGAGTATTACCTTATAGCGCAGGTGTTGGGGCATGAGAGCTGTTGTGAGGGTGCAGGTGATACTGTGGCACTGCTAGGAGCATGGGAGTGAGATCGCCCCATCTGGCAATCAGCTGTGACATTTGCTCCTCTGCATCATACAACATTTTCCTGGAATATTACGTTCCTCTACTACTTCTGTTTCTTTATCAGAAAACTTCAGCACTCCCAATGGCAAGACATGCTATCTTGGCACTCTCCATTCCCCCACCTCCTCCTTCCCCAAATTCCCAGCCCTGCCAGCTTAGATTTTTCTTTATTTATTGGTAGAAATTTTATACAATAAATCTTTTTTCCATTCAGTAAAACAGGTTTGGGAAGACTTTTTTTTGGAGATACAACAGCAGTGAAATGCAAAGCTACAAAGAACCTAGAAAATAATTTATCAGCATTAAAAAGTTGTATTTTAAATCAACATTTTGCTTCAGACATTCCAGTATGCTTCAAGATGTTTTAGAAAAGCCAGTAAATTACAAGGTGAAATGACATAAAGACAGGAAGTCACCTCTTGGTAGAAGAAATGTTGAACCTAAATGTTAGAAATTTGGGCTAGAAATTACTAGGTTTCCATGAGAAACAGAGGAAAGTGGTGTCAAGGCTTGATTTACAAATAAGAAAAATTTGAATTAAAGTTGTAAGAGTATCTGACAGAACTACATGACTTTTACATCAGTTTTGTAAGGTTTGCGTAAACGATATATACAGCATACCAATACATGCAATATGTTCAAAACAGAATGCTATCCATCTTTCTTTAACTGTGCGATACTAACAAACTCCCGAAAAAGTGGGTCTATGTTCATTAGATTTGGATCTCTACAATACTGGGTCACTAAGCATCACAAATTCAATCTGGATCACATTGGCATATGCCAGCCTATCTGCCAAATCAAATCACACCGCAGAGAATACACCGTACCTGTTGTTTTCACACTAGCTAAGATATGACAAACTACCCAGTGCAGCAGATCACAGCTCTGCTGACTAACAGTACCTGATCCCATCTACAGTCTGCTCTGCAATTTTTTCTGTCAATATTTCTGGAACAAAGTTGAACTAGCAAAGGCAATTTATACTTGATCTGTACTTTCTGTTGTGCAGTTGCAGATTTTTTTGATGGTGCTGTCGAAAAACCAGATTCACTGTACTGTTCAGCTGCAGCCTTTCCTGTACCTCTAATGAAGAAGACATCTGAAGGAGAAGATACTTCATATCTATTCCCAATCCAGAGTAACAGGTTGCTACTGAGCCTGGTCTTATCGATGTAGTGGTACCAGCCATAGGCTCATATAAAGTATGATTAGCAAGTTACGTGGATATATGGATGCACGCAAGAGGAATGTGTGAAAAGGTGTTTCTCTGGGCCCCAAACGACTACTGACTTCAAACAGTACTTCAAAGAGTACTTCAAACATTTAACAAAAACTAAGACTGCAACAAGTTGTTCTCTTTCTAGTTGCTATCTGAGAATGAGATAGCCACACTGGTGCAGGGACAGGAGCAAGGTCTAACACACCAGGCAGAGGCCTGACTGGAAGAAAGACCAGACACCTCTCTGTGTCTGTCACTCTGCATGACTTTGGGAATAAAATCACTTTGCAGGCCCTCTCCAAATTGACTGAGCATGCTCCACAGCTGACCTGTCTGGAGCAAGGACTCAGTCAGATATACCCCTGCTCATTTCTAGCCTGCACAGCCAGGTTACCCTCGTGGGGGGATAGTGCATATGTGCAGCTGTGGCAGAGACGAGAAGCCTGGCCATGTACCAAGATTTTGCAGGCAGTTCTGGCCCCCCAGGTCAGGTGCGGTTTACCCACCCTTGTTAACACCTGGAACACTAAAACCCTTCTTGTCAGACTTTCAGGTATTACCATTCCAGACACAGCGGTTTGAAGTGAACAGCAACATCAGCTGAGACACGTCTTTTATATTTCTGTTGATTGCATCTGCAACCTCTACGGGTCCTCTGCCTAGTAGGAATATATTTCGTACGAGCATTTAACATGATCTGGTTTGTCTGATGGGTTATTCCACTGTAACTGGCAAAACAAATAGTCATGTATTCAATTTAGTTTTCCAGTAAATATTTCCTGGGATAGCTAAAGGCACACTCAAGCCACACTGAGAAATGGCAAAACGAGGCTCTGAACAGGAGATGTTCCCTTTAGTGAACAGGGACCCCTTCTGCGCAACGTGGTGGCAATATGCTTGAGCCACATGGCAAAGGACACTTTTGCTGCTGTGACATCTACGGTGGGGTGGGGAATTAAAACATCCATATTCTGCTTTTCACGTGCTTGGCTTATGACAATGCAGACACAATTCTCCACAATCAGCTTGATACAACAGACTTCTGAAATGAGTTCAAGTTTTCTACAGAATCTGACTTTGTTTTTCCCAATGGAAGAACCTACTAGGAGTTCAAATGATTAATAAACTACTCACAAATGGGAAGATCTACCCATTTTAATCCCTGGGTTCCCCCCCCCCCCCTTAAGAAGCAGCACTGCTTCTCTTCTACCAACATTTTTAGCACATGCTTCAAGCAGGCATTTTAATTGTTGATATACACTGCTGTTTAGCAGCCATTACAGACTTGCAGGGGTCAAGATTAATGCACATTAGTTATTTTGTCAAATTTAAAGTACTTTTAGAATTCATTAGGGAAACTAGAGAGTTGTAATATATCAGCTATTTTTCCTGATGTTGCCTTACAGCATTCCTGCTAATGTCCTAGGTCTCAATAGTGGCATAGAATGAAGGATTAAAAACCTTCGCTAACAGTTGTTAATGTACTTCTTGGTTTCCTTATTCTCAAGAGATATTTAGATATCCATACATCTTACTAAGGAAAAAACCTAAATTGTTTAATAGCTTATAAATTGCACTGAAGCATTCAGCCTGACTAAAGGAGAAAATACTGCCTAAATTACCTTAGGGCCAACGCTAGGCTATTCTTCAGAGTCTTCATGCCAGCTTTCTCACTGATAGATAAACTGAAGCGATATGGTACTGGTTTTCCTCACCCTGAACTTCTACTTTATGTTGTCGTCATCCCTCTCCATTCCTTCAAAGCCACAGACGCAAACCAACATTAATATCTATGGACAGCTGAAATGGGGTAGCGGTGGTGGTGGTAATAACAAGTGCTTAAATATTCACTCAGTGCTGGGCTAACTGTATCTCTCATGTGAGTGGGAGCAGGATACTGGAGCTTGGTATTGTTAATTGCTCCTGTGGAGAAACAGAAATAACGCCAAAACAAGCCGATACTTGGAGTTTCTTATCTGAATTCAGATCCCATCAGAGGAAGGAACTGCCCCCTCTGTGTGGCACAAGTGCTCTGAAGTCGAAGACAGAGTGAAATGTTTTTCCTACTCCTCCCTGTGTGAGTGAACACCAAGAGCTCAGTTTTTTCAAATCCACTCAGGTTTCTAGTTTTCCCTCTCTCGCTCTGGCAATCACGAGAGCTGCTGATTCTGCAAGGTAGCAGAACAGGTAACAGACCCTTAAGCAGATCAAGTCAAGAACTCCCAACTCGTTTCCCCTTATCCTAGTTTCTTGCAGCCTTCATTTCTTCAAACTTAAATTGTACTCTTGCCATGTTTTGGATCTAGGCAATACCTAAATGAAATGTTTCACACAATAGCGCCTCTCCCAGCTAGGCTACAGAGCCAGCATCAGATAACTGCCCTTGGTGCATTGTTCTGAAAACTCTCCACTCCTATCTGTGAGATTGTTTTGAACAGTCGCATAGCCAACAATCTCAAGGGGTAGCATTACATATTGAAAGTTCTCCCTACCTGGGAGCTCCTCAGATGGGGTCAATAGCCAGCTCCCATTTCCCTGGGTTGGGATTAGGCTGGGATCTCGTCAACATAGGCTCTCCTCCTCTTTAACCTCATGCACCACTGCTGTAGGCTCCTAGGACTTGCCCAGGGCTCTTCTGACTCCCAAGTAGCTTATGCATATTCTTTCCTCCAACTCTGACCTCAGCAATGCTGATTTTACAGTTCACTTAACAGTGATATGCTAATTAAAGCAAACAAAACACTCATTCTTGATTCTGAGACAAAGTCATCTTTAATGCAGAAGCACAAGAAAAACAGAGCTAGATAAAAAGACAAACATGTTCACCTAATTTCTTCCTCTCACTAGTCTAGATCACTCCTTAGGCTTAAGTTCGGGGTCCTCAAAGGGTGCCAGGATCCTCCCAGCTGCACACAGACTCTTCTCCAAACTGAAGTGTTGTTTTCAAAGGCTTTGCACTTTCTTCTTCAGCTTGTCTCACAGTTAAACAAGAATCCTCTGCTAGAAAGCACGTCTCTCTTCTCTCTGATTATGTGAATGCCTCTCATCACTTTTCAGCCCTCACTCTTTCTAAAACGATAGTAACAAATACTTGATCTCTATAGTCTGCTTCTACAAAATCCAGCTGTTGTAGACTGGTGCTTCTTGCAGATCTATTATAGAAAATTATTCTCCCTCAGGCTCTAGTCACTCCGTTGTCCCAGGATGGAAGATATTAGTTAATGGCTCTGCAGTGATAAAAGGCAATGACTGCAGAAAGACTTCTCCTTCAAATACATTCATGCATTACTGAGAAATCAATTTCATTACTTCACCCAGAACTCTTAAGTTATACACAGATTTGCTAAATCATTATAGACGGTAAGAGTTAGAAAAGAGAAATGTAAGAATAACAGCAATTCCTGTACATACTTTAGCATTTATTAGCACATTTAAGGAGACGAGCAGAACAAGGTAAGTACTCTTATGCCTGATGACCTACATTATGGTTCCAAACTTTCGTCCCTGTATAAACTAGAAAAAAGTAGCATCTTAGATTCTCAGTTCATTTTGCAGATACCAGCACACTTCTTATGGAAAGTGCAAGTGAACCCTATTTAGTGTTGAAGTAAATTGAGAAAATAAAGATATATTTTAACAGCACTTTTCTAAATCTAGGAACATACAGACTTTTAATTGTTTATCTATCCTTCCCCCTAAGTATTAGAACTGTTAGAACTTAAGTGTCATGTAGACTTACACAGTTAAGCCACATAGTTTTGAAGTAGGAAAACCCATTAAGAAAAAATGGTATTGACAACTTAGTTAATTTTTAACGAATTCTCTAGATACTAAGACACACTAGCTTTCAAATCTGTTACTGAAAACAATTAGTATAAGAGAAATTTATGCTAGTTTTCACTTTTCCAAAGACACTTCTTTTCCTGATCTCAATTGTGTAATCACTATGTCCATTAATAGGTATAACCTCAATATCATGTGCTATTCAAGTTATGTTAACTACACACACAGACACACATGGATCAGATAATATCATATTATTGCATCTAAACAACTTCTAGGTATTTTCACAGCAGACAGTAAAAGAAGCTGAAGGCAGATGGTTGCTCTAACCAGACTGTATTTCAAAGCATTTTCAACTTCCCATCTGACATGGGCTAACACAAACACAGGTATTATAAAGCACCACTTTGTGAGAAAAGCAGTCTTGTGCAGTTTACATGCCTTTTAGCAATTTGCAATGATTTGAATCCTCCATATTGTGGAGGGAAATGTGAAGATACCACAGAATCATGTTAAAATATCTGACACAAGTTCAAAGTGCCACTGTTCAGCTATTTAGTGAACGATGAAAAAAAATTGTAGAACTATAACAACTTACATTATTCTTAACGTAAATTTTATTAGATTTAGGTAATAGTTAAAGCGGAGATTACCTCACTTCTTATAACACCAAATACTAAAGAAACTTGGCAAAAAAGCAACATCATGTCCATATGGAGAGAGACTTTATAAAAAATATCTTAGAAAAAGGAAAGAAGGTTAAAAAAATTCAACTGCTGTTTATATTCGATCGGTTTGATTTGAAAAAACCTCATGTTTTGTGGATATGAATGTTACTGAGAAACAATCTATTCAAGTTGTCTAGGAACACTGTACAAGAAAAGTAGTTCCAATGTTATCTCCAGAAAGAACCATCCATCTCCACCAGGAGAAACCAGCAAAAAACCAGTTAGTCCCCTTGAACTTCAGCTATGGCATCTGCCATGTAAGATTTATGAAAACCCCCATGTATTAGTGATAATACTAAAGTTTATAAGGATAAGATCAGCATCACTGACCATACAACAATAGTCAGCAGCATACTTGCATGCACTCCATTCTGCTGCTGCAGTTCTCAGCAGGCCACAAGCAGCCCTCGGACAGCAAGTAAGCATTGACTCTGCATGCTCGAGAGCAGAGCCAGCTCTCTTTGGACAGGTGCCACAGATATAATATGTGTAACTACAACACTTGTCATTTTAGGACTCTGGGAACAGCCCAGCTACACCTTAAAGAGCTGCCTTGAGTTTAACCCAGGCTCTAGGGCAGTCCACGGTATAATGAAGCTAGTTGCTTTTCATATTAATTCTGTGCCAAGTTTTGCTTGGTTGGGCCAGAGAACTTTTAGATTGCACAGTTTGCTTTCTAAAAGCCTCTAGGAGGATAAGCATCTCCATTTTAGAGGAGACAAAAAAGCTGCAATGGAAACTCGACACTTTCAGAAGACAGGCACAAGCTGTGCGCTTGCTCCTTGTAGGAAACATAGAGAAATACAAGACCATTTGAGTCTCATGATCTAAATATGAACCTTGATTAATATTAGCTCTAGTTAATAGTCTAAATGTGTGAAAGTTTACACTCTCACTGTTCTCTCCTGTGACTTTTTTTTTTTTACTTATCCAGTTAATGATCTGAGGCTTTCCAAAATGCATGTTCCTCTTTAATTAACAGATATTGTATTAGGCCTTTGCAATAACTCAAAATATTTCCAAATCTATAAGCAGCAGCTATGAAGTGAACGATGTCCTGTGATTTCTCCTGAAGCACACTTTACATCCATCTCTCGTGCTGTGTGTATCAGTGACGTACATGTGCCTGGATTCTTAGAACAAGGACCTTCCTCTTCAAAAGCTGAATAAGCATACCTTTGCTTCCCTACTGATTTATGCATCTCTGAACATACAACAGACCTAGGTAGATCTGTTTTTTCTCAGTAATCTTTCAGTAATTTTGAGAGGTTTGATTTTGCCATAAATAGGGATGGAACCAGTCTGAGTATCTCAACATGCCCCTGCACAGTGAAATCCAATTCTCCTTTCTTTGCACATCAGTAATTTTGACACAGGAGAACTATTTTATCAAGGAGAAAGAAAAAATTCAGGATACATCTCTGACAAATAGAAAGAAGAAAAGGAGAACTGCAGAATTTCGTGCAAGAATACAGCAAGAAGATATATATATATGTTGTTTCTCTACACATGAATAGTAAGCCTAGTGCAGTAACTGAAAAACTGGAATTTCAGAGAATTATATCATGTTTGAAAAGCTTTACTGAAGAATGTTCCATGTTTTTCTGATAGAGAACTCCTACTCAAACGCCTCTCTGTTGAACTGGAAGCTTCAAAAACAAAAGTTTGAGGGCCACGTGTCAAAGATCAGCTCTGGAGTAATCTGTATTTCATGCAACCACTTTCATTATGGAGCAGTAACTTATGCCAAAAGAGTAGGATAAAGACATTACTTCCCCTAAATTTCTACCTATGACAACCCATTTGTCAGAGTCTTGCAAAACTAACTTTGTTACTGCAAACTCTGGATGGCAAAAGCATCCGCTTTTCATGTGTTCATCATACTAAAGTACTTTCACATCTAGGCTAGTACTTTGAATACTGCATGTTTTCCACGCCTTTATTCTGGAATTACTATTATGCACATTACCTAACAGCAAGGACAGACAAAAAGGTTTTGTGGTTTTTTTTTTTTGGGGGGGGGAACAAAAGGAGATTTGAGAAAAAAAATTACTACATCATTCTAAGGGTTGTATGACTCTCTGAAAACTCATTTACTCTCTGCTTACATCCTTCACATCGCAGCATGGACAGTGACATGTTAGAGGGCTAGTCATGCACACACTTCATTTCCATTACTCCATTGGTACTGTACCTTCTGGGTAATTACAAACTACACTTAAAGAGTTTTCTGCTTTCCACAGGATTAAGAGTATGCTTTATGTGAAGGAGAAAAGAAATGTACAAATATGAGTAGCATCTAGCTCTGCATGAGTTGTAGCTTTGCATCTGCACTGTTGTCTTCCTATTTTCATTTAAAAACATTATATTTCTTCCTTGAACACTGGTTAAAAAAACCTGAGAAACCTTAAGGGGAAAAAAATAAAGTATATTTTGAATTGGTGTGTGCTTCTGCATACTTGTTCCTCTCTAGTGACCAGTATTCTTTTTGCTACTTTGCTTTTGAAGATTTGCAAAATCTACACATTTCTCCCACTTGTTAAATACATGCTAAGTACCTTCATTTGAAACATGATGTAATACTTCAGTAGGCACAAATGTGACCAGTATTCTTTTTGCTACTTTGCTTTTGAAGATTAATGAAATCTACATGTTTCTCCCATTTGCCAAATACATGGTAAGTACCTTCACCTGAAACATGATGTAATATTTCAGTAGGCACAAATGTGCCATAGGAAAAGGTAATCTCCCCTAAGTATTCCGTAAGGAATCCATGAAGAATTTCTTACAGTTTTTCTTCCCTCACAGAATCCTACCATAAATTTATAATACAAGTTAAAAAGAAACCTAAGGTTAATGGCTGTCAACATTGCAGTTTAATCTCTTAATTTACCACATAAATAAGAAAAATGTCACTACCAAGAATCATACTACAAGAAAACTAAAGTAATGCATGCTTTAGTAAGCACAAAGCTTGCTTACTCATGCAACATACCTTTAAATCCTCTGAATTTCATACTATTCATCAATTTCTTCTTAAGCACAAGAATATATAAGATCATACTCCAGACAAGCATATGAAATATATTTTAATAAGAATACACAGTCAGTTTCCTACAAAATTCACTGATGAGTCTTCAGGGCAAAATTGCCGAGGTCAAGAGCAGCACAGATCCTTCCGTTAGACCCAGGTTTCTCTCTCAGAACTGATGCCTGGGTTTTGGGGAGAGTTCCCCAGTTCCTCCCCCCCCTTTTTTTTTTTAATAACTGGTTAAGATAAGAAGAAACTATCACTGTATATATTAAAAGCTGATCTCTTTGTATGAATATCTCTCATTTTTACGATAAAAACTATTCCCTTCAAAATGCTTTATTTTCACCACATATACAAGACAGCAATCACCTAAAATTTCTTCTTATAGAGATTGCTATTTACATTTTTTTGTGCATGAAACATAGCTTTATGTCCATGATGCCTAGGAAATTATGGGTTTCGGTCTTCCCCTTCCCATATCTT
This sequence comes from Fregata magnificens, assembly GCA_013389945.1. Classification (NCBI taxonomy): domain Eukaryota; kingdom Metazoa; phylum Chordata; class Aves; order Suliformes; family Fregatidae; genus Fregata; species Fregata magnificens. The sequence goes on from WAAD01013111.1 coordinate 73,898, forward strand.
ATGATGCCCAGATGGGAAGGACAATATACACATATACAGTAAGGGCTGTGATTTTTAAAAGGAAGCCATTTTAAGGGTGTAATAGAGTTGACAGTCTCCTTTTAAAAAAAAAAAAAAAGTAGGGTTTTCTCAATTGTCCTTTCAAAAAATCTTAAAATTACCTCTCTTTTTTAATGGAAACAGCTGACAGCACTGAAGCCTAAGGAAACAAGGAAGATGACAGATGATACTGAAGGGAGAAAATAAGCAATCAGGAATACAGGGAGTATAAAAGCCTCAGCCAGCCCATGGGAATTATTCATCCACATTTTTATTTTTAGAACGATGCTATGGAGTTTTATATAGAAGAGTGGCTTCAGATAATAGGAAGCCTGACCAATTACAGGTTTTAAAATACTACCAGTGGGACTGACAGAGAACATCTAAGACGGGCACTACTGTACTTGAACTTTTAAGATGTTAAGAATACGATTCAGAAATTTCTCTTCCTCCAGCTTGGCAGATACTGAAAGATGTATCTAACAGAAAACACAATCCCTGAAAGGGTTGTACCACTCACAGAAAGGGGGCACCACAGCAGGAAGAAACTCCAGCAATGACTCTGCCATGCAAGGTATGTGGTGCTTTATACCCAAAGCACATGATTTTGATTTACAAGAGTGTATTTTCCTCTCCATTGTCTTCAGGATTTGATTTTGCTCTGTTCTCTCTCCTCTGCCCCCTCCAGAACTATCTGGTTCCTTACATCAAGCTACTGTCCCTGGCACTTCACATCTTTTCTATTAGTTTCCCTAAAACTTGTATCTTCCTTTCTTCTTCCTGTACCTTCTGTTCTTCCCTAATTCAAATTCTCCCTCGTCCTCACAAGAGAAACCTGCCTTTTTGCCAAGACATCCAGCCATGGAAAAATTTAAAAGTGATGAAACGGAGAAGGGAGCCCAAACTCAGAAAAACACATTTATTTTTCAGTTGCTGGAAAGAAAAAGACATTCCTTGATAAGCGTTATGGATGTCACAGGCATTACAGCCTAATATTCACCTTATAAATTATACTTGTGCCCCCAGCTTCTGGAAATAAAACATCAGCTTAAAGCTCATACATCTTCCTTCATAAACAGTGAAGGAGTTTAAAACCATATGAGGAGCTGGATGGAGAACTTAATGGACACAGGAGATGGTTAGGGTTTGAGGGGTTGTTTTTAGTATTAAAAATTTAGCAATGCCAAAAGTCTGCAGAAGGTGACAGCAAATATCAAAGAAATTTTAATTGGTAGAGTGAAGGAAAACTTTCAAGGCTTGCAAGTGTTTGTGTCACTGTTGTTGACCTCTTTTGGAAAATGAGCCTTTCTACTGAGGAGAACACGCGATTTCCCCTCCTTTCTTCCATACTTTGATGCAATATGTCAATAGCATCTAGAGAAAGCCATTTTTATTGGGAACAACTTTTAACAACTGGCTGCTATTGATCAGATATTTTTAAAGATAACTATCCTTCCAAAGAACATATTTGACTGCAATGCTCCTTAGTTTTACAGCTGTACAAAACAAAGGCAGCTAGACTCTGTGTGCTGGGTTATCCTTGACAATAGAAAACTCAGGTAATACAAGTATTATCAGGTGCAGTTGGAGCACAGTGCAAGAAACACCAAACACAATTTAGATCACTGACAGAAGCTGGGCCACTGCGAGGCCCCAGATTTCTGTACTGCAACTCCAGAGAATGTTCTCAGATAGGTGAAAAAAACCAGTGGAATAAAGAAAAAAAAAACCCCAAACAAACCCTTCACAGAGATAGCACACTGGAAACATCCTCCTGGAAACATCCAACTTGTACTGCATGGAGCCACCTCAGTTCTGGGGGGTTTATAATCCAAAAGTGGCTGCCCTGCTGGAAATTGTGCAGTTTGGAGGTGCTGGACCTGAATTTGTACTGTACTAGCTCAGCTTCAGCCTTTCAGTGTCCATGATTACGTACCTAGCTCTTAGTTATGTTGCTCAAATGTTGTTTACCGCATGTTCCCTACTCCTTCACTGCACGGTATGGACCCAGCCTTCCTTCTGATGCCTATAACAGTACTGCACAGCACTGAACCCAAGCAACGGAGGAGCTAATGAGGAGAGGTGCTCTGCTGGATCTCATATTCACAAACAAGGAGGGGCTTGCTGAGGGTGTGAAGGTCGAAGGCAGCCTTGGCTGCAGTGACCATGAGATGCTGATGTCAAATATGACAAGAAGGTCTTGTACCGTAAGCATCAAATGGAAGACGTGGGAAAACGTGGGCCAGCTGCTGAATGGCGCAGGGGACCCAGTGACACAGGACATGGAAAAGGCTGAGGTACTGAATGCCACCTTTGCCTCAGTCTTTCTTTACTAGCACGACTGGCCTTCAGGAGTCCCAGGTCCCAGAGAGCAGGGGGAAGGGCTGGAGCAAGGAAGATGTACCCTTGGTGGAAGCGGAATAGGTCAGGGAACACTTAAGCAAACCAGACATACATATAAGTCCGTGGGCCCTGATGGGATGCATCCACGAGTGCTGAGGGAGCTGGCAGATGCCACTGTAAGGCCACTCTCAATCTTTAAGCGATCACGGTGATTGAGAGAGGCACATGATGACTGGGAGAATGCAAATGTCACTCCTATCTTTAAAAAGGGAGGGAGGATGCAGGGAACTACAGGCCAGTCAGCCTCACCTCAGCCCCTGGGAAGGTAATGGAGCAGCTAGTCCTGGAAACCATTTCCAGGCACATGAAGGACAAGATGATGGGGAGTGATGAGCATGGCTTCACCAAGAGGAAATTGTGCTCGACCAACCTGATAACCTTCTACAATGAAATGACTGGCTTGGTAGATGAGGGAAAAGCAGAGGATACTTCACTAAGGCCTTTGACATTGTCTGTCATAAGAACCTCATAGAGAAGCTGTTGAAGTATGGGCTGGATTAACAGACAGTGAGGTGGATTGAAAACTGGCTGGATGGCTGGGCCCCAAGGGTGGTGATCAGTGGTACAAAGTCTAGTCGGAAGCTGGTAACTAGCTGTGTACCCCAGGGGCCCCTACTGGGTCCAGTCCCGTTTAACGTCTTAGTGATCTGGATGATGGGGCAGAGTGTACCCTCAGCAAGGTTACAGATAATAGAAAACGGCAAGGAGTGGCTGATAGGCCAGAGGGTCATGCTGCCATCCAGAGGGACCTCAACAGGCTGGAGAAAATGGGCTGACAGGAACCTCATGAAGCGGAGCAAAGGGAATTGCAAAGTCCTGCACCTAGGGAGGAATAACCCCATGACCTGTACGAGGTGGGTGCTGACTAGCTAAAAAGTGGAAAAGGACCTGGGGTTCCTGGTGGACACCAAGTTGAACCCCTGGTTCATGAACCAGCCATGTGCCCTTGTGGCAAAGAGGGCTAGTGGCATCCTGGGCTGCATTAGGAGTGTTGCCAGCAGGTCAATTGAGGGAGGTGCTCCTTCCCCTCTACACTCAGCATTGGTGAGGCCACACCTGGAGCACTGTGTCCAGCGCTGAGCTCCCTAATACAAGAGAGACCTGGACATACTGGAGAGAGTCCAACGAAGGGCCACAAAGATGATGAAGGGACTGAGGCATCTCTCCTATGAAGAAAGGCTGAGAGAGTGGGGACTGTTTAGACTGGAGAAGAGGCAGCTTGGGGCAGGGGATGGGGTGGGGTGTGGCTCATCAACGTTTACAAATTTCTGAAGGATAGTGTAAAGAAGATGGAGCCAGGCTCTTTTCAGTGGTGCCCAGTGACTGGACAAGAGGCAACAGGCATGAACTGAGACACAGGAGGTGCCATCTGAACATCAGGAAATACTTTCTCACTGTGATGGTGACTAAGCACTGGCACAGGTTGCCTGGAGAGGTTGTTGAGGCTTCATCCTTGGAGATACTAAAAACTGCAGCACTGCCACCTTGCCTCTCTAGCCCTTTTGAGAACTCCTGTCTTACACAAGTATTTCATGCTTCTCAGTCATGAAACACCAGAAACTTTATGATCACGTGAAGAGCCTGATGCTGAACAAATGCTAGATTAGACCTGCAGAGATATGAAATCATTCATCTTCCCTGTTATGGGAGATGCTTCCAGTACTGAGCACCTTGGCAGCCATCTGAGGGCCAACAGACTTTGAGGAGACAGTATTCACCTCTGGCGCTTCCTTGCCATTGCCTGTTCTCCCTGTTCTCCACCCAAACACATTCCAAATCTTTTGGAAAAAACAGCAGCATGCTGCTGTCCACAATGGCACTAGAGCACAGAGATGGGCAGACAGCTAGATGACTTGCTATAATGATATCTACTTTTCCCATAATTCTCATCCTCCATTGCCTCAAATACCACTCAAAACCATCCATTACATACTTCCCAGATGTGGATATGCCAATCATAATTAATGATTGCATAGTCTCTAGTGTTTTACAGACTGATGCATCAGCTCTCACAGAAAAAAAAGAGGACCACAGCTAAAGAAACCTGGGCTATACATTATAAAGACGAGATATTAGCAGATCTATCTTTGCAAACCGACAGAAAATTTAAATCCATTCTCCCCCAACAATTCATGATACCAGAAGACCATGGAAAAGACCGAAAACAGGAATGGCTTCCTGTGGCTGGAAAAGTTTCCAGAGTTACCTGTCCTCATTCTGAATTTGGGAGGGGAGTTCCTTGCAAAGTTCTGAAAAGGAGAAAGTTTTCTCAGGGGCTACTCAAGGTTTCTGGAACAAAATCCTACAGAATCCAAGGAGCACAAACTTCCACCAGCTTGCTTTCCAAGTGAAACATTCCCTTTGTTCATCTGGACTTCTCTAGCAAATATCTGGTTTTGTGCCTACATTTCTGTATGTGAATAAAACACAATTTCAAGCAAGAACACACAACATACCACTGAAAACACTAAGATTATGGTAATTAATGACTAAGACTCTACAGAGAACAGAATGAATAATCAATCAGCAGACATCCAGCTTTCTGATTTTCTCACTGCAGCAGCAGCTTACATCTAGAGCTAAAGATAGTACAAATTGCCTGTTAGGTTCTTCCCTGAGTGCTCACAGAGTGTTCCTGCTGTCTATGAAATCATAAGCCACAGTGAGAAAGTTGCCAACAGAGAGGTCAGAAAAAAAGGCCCTCACTGCAAGTTTGTCTCCAGCAAGGAAGTACTGGCCCTGTGAAAACCAAATCTAACATTTTTCAGAAAGATCTAAATTCTAGATCCAAGCAGATCCAGGGCTAGAAATAAAATGCAGCTTTGCCGCTGCCAGTTAGATTTGTAAGATGACATTATAATCAAGCCTAATATGTATGAAATAATGAAGTCAACATTTAACTTGCCTTCATAAAACAATATTCCAGTATCAGAAAATGTTTCTACACATTAGAGGTAATTAAGTCCAAAAGTAAACTTCAAAATAAAAGCATAATTATGGAAATGTGCCATGTTATAGCACTCTCTTTTCTCATCTCAAGACAGAGCCTGGCTGGTTACTGATACAGAAGATGTCTGGTAACAGGAAGAGTGCAAGACACTTATTTGAATGAAGGAGCAAAGTACTGATTCTCAATTTCTTTGCCATCTCAGACTTAGGTCCTGTCTCATGCCTTACCCAAATTCTAGGACCTTCTACAAGTTCAAAGTACAAAAAAATTGCTTACATGGCTACTTTTTGTGACAGATATTCCTCTTCTGGAGCAATGCTGTAATCTGCTTAGAAACCCATCTATGTACAGACAATGTGAATTTGATTTCTAGTTTCTGTTGGGTAAACCAAAATTCTGGTGGGCTGCTTGCTTTTCTAGGTAAGCATCCTAGACAGGAACTTAGTTTATGGAGAACTGACTTTTAATTATTGCAGCTTTTCACCTTTAAGTATCCCTGCAGGCTGTAAATACAATTCATACACATAGTCAAGAGAAGACTTTTAAATACAAATTATAATTTTTCAGTGTAATTGGATGACAGTAGATTCTTACAGACAACATAATATAGGAGTAAAGCCAACTGTAAATTTGCAGAGAAAACATCTCTGAAAAAAACCTGAGGCGAACTGCAACCACTCACTGAATATTCAGATTGTTTTTCTCAGGTATTTATGTTACAATTTTCTTGACATCCACATGCATACTGTGTGCCAACAAGACTAATCAGCAGCTGGAAACACAACTGTAACTTAATCTGCAACTTAACTGAAGTTGTAGTAGGTATATTTTTAGTAACAGCTTGAAAATTGAGGCCATTAAATTCGTTAACAAGCTTGAAGATATGAATGTCTCATCTACTTAATTGAGTGCTTTCATATAAAACCAAGCCATGCATTCATTTGGTTATATAGCTGATTTTGCCATTCATCAGTGCCACTCTTGTAATTTAAGTAATTTACCACTTGAAATTTTAAAATAAAGCAGTGTACTGCAATGTTCCAACATTTAAATGATCAAGAAGAAATAATACAAAATTGTGGTCACTGTCTAGGTATAAGAGACTATCAAAAGCGATAGAAAAGGAATCCAACCCTGAAAGCATACAAAAGTTTAAATGGAATAATATTCCAGGTGACTTATGTACTATTGCCCTGTTGACACGGTATGTACCGAGAAGATACATTTGGCATTCATGCACACGGGCCATATGGCTGACTGAAGACAGAAATAGAGTTTTACTTTAGACGAGCTATAAGCTCATCCTGTGGACTGAAGGTGCATTAGTGGCTGGAGCACAGCAGGCAAGCTCTTAGAGTTGAATCCCAGCTTAGAGTGACCTAAAGGAAAGGGTGAACTCTAAGACCCCTTGGGGACGCACACCAAAGCATTTATTCAAAGGCACACTCCTGACCTGGGCTAAAACACTAATGTAGACACAACCTCTAAGTACCAGAGCGCACACTCACTACCAACGTTTGCTTCTCCGCTGAGAGCTGGGTACCTGCTACACACAGAGAGACTGCTTCTTCATTTCTCACAACTTCTTTCAAACATTTACCACCACTTGTGCTATCGTTTCTTCTCTGATTTATTTTTGAAGAAATTTAAAAGAAGTCATACATCCGCACAACTCTGGTACTCTTGGTTTAATCCACCAAGAATCTCTACTCCTCACCCAATCAGATCATCATCATTAATGCTCATCTGGCTTACATCAACTTTGGAAGTGTGACCACTGGGAAATCACTAGATCTGAGATTAGCCAAGTATAAAAAGAAAAATGCCCAATAGCTCCACAGAGAAAAATAACCTATGTTTTGTAAAGTCTCTCGTAAACAGGAGGGTATTAGAATTTTCTGAACAAAGCAATATTTTTCTGTTATACGTTATTATAATGCTGGCTGGTCATGATGTTAGTACATTTAGAGTATGGCTTATTACATTAAAGTAATGAAATCATAGCTGAAAAGGTGATTTGATAGCATATAAAAGAGCCAAATCCTGCATAGCTGAAGTGCTGGCCTATCAAGCAGTAGCGTTACAAACTATTTTTTTCTTTTTGTAGCTGAATGACGTACAGAAATAAAACAGACTATTCTTCAAAACCAACGCAGAAATAAATTATACTTCAATTATGGACAATTTTGGTTTATGTTTTTGCTAATTTTGTTTGCTAAACAGCTGGAGTAGTTCAAACTATGCCTTATGATTTATGAGTTTCTAGACTTGTCCACGTGAGTTTTTCCATATGAGGTCATAAAGCTTAATTCCTTTAAATTAGGAATAAAAAACTTCTTTACCACAGCAGCAGAAGAAAACTAAACACAAAAGCTAAAAGTTAAGGACACACAGACCAGCTCTGAAGGTTTAAGATATTAATAGAAAGATAACTTCTCTTTAAAAACCAAGCAAATGGTATAGCTTGTATCTCAAAAATTCCCCTGGGGGACAGTTCCTTCAATCAGATAGCATATAATAGCAAATGAAGCGGAAAAATATTTTTCACAGAGACAACAATTTTGAGGTTTTTTACTTGTATTAGAGCACTCCATTCAGTCTTCCTAAAAAGAAATGTTCAGTGCCAACCTCCCTTTCTGACACTGTCGTCCTCTTTTGTGGCAGATCTTCCAGATACCCTTTCATTTGTGGAAATCAGTTATTTTAGGGGTTTTTTTTCCTTTCTTTTTAAATAGAAATGTAATATTCCTTGAACAATCAATTTAGACAGTCATGCCTGGCTTTTTTTTTTCCCCTACAATCAAATAAAATAGCATATTGAGAATAGCACCACACATTTATGTTCCTTAGACCACATCTACCTACCAATAACTTTCAGCATCTTTCCATCCACCTGTGGATTTACAAGGGTGTAGAAAACCCACTCCTCTGCACCTTCACCTGCTGCTGGAACACCAGTGCTGCAAAACGCCGATGAAACTAACATATCCATTTTTCAACCGAACATTTCCATATGGTTTAAAGTTAGTCCCCCAGGAATAACATTTCATAGCTACACCTCATAGCTTTGGAGAAGGAGGAAAAAACCCCTCTAGTTTTATAGGGCACTCATTGTAGCAGATTGGAGACCTAACTTAATATTGAAAAAAACCTTGAAAATCAAATTTTTGGCACAGAAAGACCTACAGAGACCTTTCTGTTAGCAAAAACTTTCTAGGAAGATTATACAGAACAGCAGAGCAAATTGGGTATAATCCTTTCACACCAATGGCATTTTGAATCTTCTGTAAAAAGCAATCTATGAAGCATTACAACTCCTCCTGTGCATCCAACAAAGAAGACAAGTGAACAAGTTAGCTAAACGACATAATTCAGGCACAGCAAATGAGTAGAATATTGTTGCTATTTTGCAAATACTATTGTTTCAAATACTGTGTATAGAAGAGCAACATGATTCAATCTTAAAGTCAAAAAGATTTCTCTAAATCTTAAGAAAAGACAACTCAATCAGTAAAGTAGCTTTGAAATAGCATGTAGCATTAACACATTAAACCTTTAACACAAAACTACTTTCAAACTAATTTCTCTATGCATCTCTTTTGCCCAAATTCAGAAAAATTCTGAATTTCTCAGTGTATCTATTTTTCAAACAGAAAAATAATATGAATATAAAGCCATAAGATCCTTCAACATTTTCATGGAGGTGTGTGTGTGTCTTTAAACCAGGTGTAGAAAAACATATTTAACTCCCTAAGTCACCTGAAACATAGACTAAAAGAGAGAGTCTCTCACTGACTTTACCAAATCTGTGCGTTCCTCATACTCCTTTAAAAGAAAGCGGTATTTCTACCCAGATACGAAGAAACCTCCAGAACAGAAGCAGCCTTTAAACAGAAGTGAACAGTGCTCTAAAAATAGCCAAAAGCCAAATACTGTCGGACTAGTGCGATGGCACTCCCTAAGGAGTTAGTGGGATCCTTCATGCCATAACCCTCTTCGCTGAGTCTGACAAACCTTGTTGGAGAGCAAAAAGTTAAGTTCAAGATAAACTCTGTTCAGTAGCTTTTTTAGAAGGTAGATGTCTTCTCAGTGGGAAAACATCGGAGTATTAGGCTGACAAAGAAGATAGATTTCTGCAGTCCCTCCCTGCAGAAAGCACTCCTTTCCCCTCGCTTGACTAAGTGACTTGCCCATAACAATACTTCTCTTGAACACGAGATAACTGTTAATTTTCTGATATGAGGAGACACTGAAGAGTAGCGAGCAGTCAGAGTAGTAACTTGGTTTTGAAGCCAGGAGTAACAAACAAGCCTCACAGTTCTGGTTGCTGCAGACGTGAAAAGTAGTTTTGCTCTAACAAAATGATTTCACATGGGGCGGGGGGNTCTGCCCTGCCCTTCCCCTCTGAGAAAACATGCAGACAGGCACTGCCTGCAGCTGAGAGCTTCCTCGGGGCAGAAGTCATGCTGGATCTTCCATTTCGCTCTAATAATCAGAAGGAAAAAAGCAAGCGGTTTCTCTAATAAGACAGCTTAAAAACTATATTCTGTAATAGCTTTAAATCAATTACAGAATAACTCAGCATTTTACAAGGAAAACCAATGATGCTTAACCTCATTAATGAGCAGACAGAACTCCCCGTATTTCTGGCTGCGCTGTTACAGTACTTGCACTGTCAGACACAGACTGAAAGACTAGCAGTTACCTAACAGACAAATGACAACTAAAAGCAAGGAAAAGCTTTAAATTATATAAATACAGTGGAAATTCTTCCTGATTTGTTAAGAAGCCTATGGGTTTGCTTCTACAACGATTCAAGTCTACTGAGCAATATATGGCAAAATTTAAACGTGAAATTCTTTCAGGCACTTGTTTAAGATGATTGCTTTTCTCTGTTTTACACAGGTACAGTGTAACCCTCCATATCATCAAAATGAAATTTTAGAGGCAATATTTTGATGAAAATATGCATGCAAACTTACAGACTTATATGACATTCGAGTAGCTATTTTCTCTATTGTAGCAGGCTTCAAATAGTCCTTCAAAAGAAAGACTGGCGTAGCAAACTGCAATGACACTTACACTTGCAAATGAAGCACAACCCGTTATATATATTATTTGTGATGCCATAGCGTAAGAATGATTTTTAGAAGTATGTTTACAGTCAAATGGTATGATAGGCATCTTTAAAAAAAAAGAAATCTAGTTTAAAGATAGTAAGTGGTGTGATAAACAGAAGCATGCTGGCAAATAGATGCAATTTTAAGAGTAAGGTTTCCAGCTCCCTTGATTCCTCCTCCTGCATTTTTTAATTCTCCACTGATAATTATAAAATGCTTCCAATATGGTCTTATAATAGTTGAGTTTGTCAGTGACTTCTCTAGACATTTGCAATTACATTCTAATACTGTTGAACTTTTCTGCTTAAAAATCCACTTAATTTTCAAATTTCAGTTAAAGCTGCGGAGATCAATGAGTAAAGACACACTTAGAATAACTCACCAGTATATACTGAAGCTTTATCATAAAGATTGCTATAAGGAAGGAATCACTTAAGAGCTTGGACAGTCTTTTACTTCAATCAAATCTACTTTTCATGAAACAGAGCTACTCAAAGGAAACAAAGCACGAGCTATAACTATATTTTTCAAGTATAGCTATCCTTTGCACTGTTCGCTCTTAAAAATAAATTTTTGTGCCTTAAAACAGAGACAAAAAGAACCAAAGGGTGAGATTTACCTTACTAGGTGTAGACGTTCAAAGTTGGTGAAATAAACTATCTCCCCAAACTATTTTTCTCTGAGGAGAGGCAGGGATAGAATGATTGGTTCAGATATACGTAAATTTGGAGAAGTCAATTTTACCAGGAATGTGAGAGACACACAAAGATAAAAAGCTGAGAATCAACCTTAACAGTATATTTGAAACAAAAGTATCAACTATCAAAAGAAATCATATTTTTACTACTTAGAGAATGTGGTTAAATGTTGATGGGTTGTGCTCCAGTTGTCTAAAGCAACCCTAATTAACCTTTGAAGGTGGTCACTGATCAGATCCTTACCTAATCAGACAAATATTACAGCTGAAGGACTCTTGTTTTTTTAGGATATGTCTTTACCTTTAGAATCCTAAGTATTCTGGATTACAGTACTTTTAGTTTCTTCAGCAGGAAATACTTGGTATAAAATACTTTACTAATCGCATAAAATGTGAATAAGGATGGGCTAACATGTGCCTAACAAACTGTTGGGAGAAACACACGTAATTGGAACTTTGCCACATTTGGACAATTTTCAAGAGGGACTGAAAAAGGCTCATCCTTGATCCGTATGCAACCTGTCACCTGAGATCCAGCACTCCAAAATCAAGGGTGACCAAGCCACAAACAGTTTTTTCAATACTGGAAAACTAGTGTCTTCTGGGGTAGTTGGTTTTTTGTGTGTGGTGTTTTTTTTTTTTTTTTTTTTTTAAACTTTCTCCCCCCAGCTTAAATGGCTGAATCTTTTTTACTTAATTTTTCCAAAAGCAACGAAGTGTGAAGCACAGAGCAAATCTAGCAGTTTATGTCTGGCAAAGTTAAAGCCAGTAAAATGGAGTTCTGCAAGAAGGAAGTGTCAGGCGACTTAATGTTACTGATCCTACCTATTAAAATGTTTCTGCAAAGACAAATGCCTTCCATCACAACAATTTATCACATGCCAAAGCCTCCATTCTGCCCAGTTTGCTTTTTAGCCCTTTTAAGCTAAGTAAGTCCAGAAGGACTTGGAATGTAACAGGCTTGTAGGCACTACAGCAGTGTGATTTCTAGTTGGTACAACAGCAAAGAGTTCCCATTGGATAAGTATTTTAGATATTTGCACCACATGAAAAGAATCTTTATCAGGCTGCAGTTTAATAATTATGCAGTAACTCTTTGCTGCCTACCTCCTCACACCACTAGAATACATTTTTACAAGACAACTGTGTGCATATCAGCAGTTAGTTTTATATCCATAAGTATTTCATTACAACCCTAAATAAAGGTAATTAGGAATATTCTGAGAATATATTCTGATTCTAACATATTAGTCAGAAACAGTGTGAATAAGTGAGGTAAAGAGGGGGATAGATTCAGTATAGATACTTCAATATCATGTTTTGTTTATGAGAAAATGTGTATAAACTAAAAAAATTTCTGTGCTAAGAGAAAAACCATAGTATCAACAATCAAGAACTCATTTCCTGTGTGGTTTTGATTTTATTGTTTAATTTAAGGATTTATCAATGCCTTCTACTTTTTTTTTTTTCCCTTCAGTTTCCATTTATTCAACCCTCTGGAACCAGGATCTACAATTTTCTAGCTGGCTATCAGTGAAAATGTGTTGTTGATTCAACATAGTACAGAGGGTAGAGCATTTAGGAGTAGAAACATTAAAAAACCACCCCAAAACCAAAACAACAAAAAAAAGAAAAATCACCTTTGGAGGAAACAAACTATTTTAAAATGGCTTCAAAAAGCTGTTATTGCCCTAGAATAAATTTTGTCTTACAAGAGCTTTCTAGTAAAACCATTCCTAAATGGAAACTTATCTTTAATGTCTACAGTGGACACTCAATTCAATAATGATAGTTAAGTGCAGAAGCAAGTTTATGCTTTGCATGCCCAGAGCCCTCTCCCTTCTTAGAGTCTTCAGCAAAATCACTTCCCAATCGAAGTGACATCAAAATTCTGCACAACAGCTGGCTCATGTGAAAACAGCAAGATGTGCTGCCAACAGGAGCGCTTGTCTTTAGAGGCTGATCCTGGATTTCAGTCTGGAGTGTTTCACTATTGCTTCTGGAAAAAAAAAAAACTAACTGAAGCTGCAGTAATTTTTAATTGCTTATGTGTACTACATACAAAGAGTCTGTTTACTTCCAAACTGTTAGAAATGCAAGGAAATTCAGTCATTTAAACATTCTCTTACCTTACGGTAAGTATGAGAACTATCATTATATCAGGAAAAATTTGTACCACCAGAAAACAACAACAAAAATTTCCACTTTGGAAGTTGAATTCAATCAACACTTTTTGGGAAAAGGAAATTGGTGGAAGTTTCAATTCTTAATGCCTCAAAATACCCCTCTTGAATAGTCACTTAAACTCTTCACAAGAATACTGTACAGACTTGAAACACGCTAGCTAGTTCAGGTGTTGTATATCCATATCAGTTAAGTTTTAAAGCCAAGGAAAAAAGTACTTGCAGTAACCTTGCAAAATTTTTAATGAGAATTTTCTGTTATATAAAACAAATATTAACCACGTTCTCTCATTACCTGAAACATGTTTTTTTTTCTTCTCAGATGTTGAATTTAGAAAGAAGTAGACTAATCACAATAATAATTACAGAGACAAATTTGGTCTGTTCGCTCTGGAACAAACTCAAACTTTTCCCAACAACTTGAAACTTCTGAAGTGTAACAATCTATAAAATTGGAGCCATCACATCATCTATATTGAGCTTCCTTTACTTGCTCCATGTTAAGAACGGGTATTTCCAGGGAAGTACCTTCAAGCTGACAAATGCCACCTATCACTGGAAATTCTTAAAGCAAATCAGCTTTTCCCACAACTGGGAGAGGAGGTGGTTGCCTGTCACAGATCTTTAATTTTGTAGAGTTTAGTTCTGTTTTTTCCCCCTACTCAGTGATTATTCGTTGTCTTCAAAGGCTGAGTGGGTTTCCTCCTTTAGCGAGGAGACCTACTGGACCTCACTAAAATGAAGTGAGATGCCCATTAACATGTAGTATTCAAGTAGGAAAACCGCATTTATTACCAAACTACATCAAGGAACAGTACTGAGCTGCTGCTCCTATCAAACATATTTTGTTTGATTGTGGATTCATTATCTCATTGCCAATATCAATAAATGGGCTGTATTTACTTTCTGAAATTTTCCAGCAATCTTAATTCCATGCAGAGATCTTAAACCACCCAAACAAGCTGCAAGATTCAACCTAATTCACCAATGCTTAACTGAAATGCTGCTTCTGCAATACAAAGATAGACGTAACAAGTTTTGAGGGAACACAGTCTTTAAGATGAGACGTTTTCCTCTGTAATCCCACAGTCATTGACATGGCAGGCCCACATCCAAAACCACAGTGCAGTTTTAGAAATGGCCTGATACTATAGTTTGGGACAATTCCAATAATTAACTCCAGTTCTTGTAGAGGGAGATCCGAACGGGAGACTTACAAAAGGACCTCAGTATTATGCATGATTAAACTCTACTACTCCAGAAACTTAAGTAGTTCAGAATAACCACACACCACAGAGATTCAGATTAAACATCTGAAGCAATTACTTGGGGAAAAGATATATCAATGAGAGCAAAATAAAGTTAAATTTTTCTTCAGACAAATAAAATTTTCCAATTACCTACGATGGTAATTGTTTACTGTAGGATTTGTTCTCTCCAGAATTAAGCATAATGTTTTATTGAACTTGATCCAAGCGTTGACCAAATACAGAAATATCAATCCCCTTTTCATTTTGCAGTTAGCCATACTAACTGTCCCTTTAAATAAAATCTACTTCAAGGGAAAGGAGCTAATGAAAGATTTAATTCTTAAAATTAACTTCACACAATGTGTTCTCTCTAGGGTGACCTTACAGAGAGGCTCTTCACCAGACAGACTGCTTGATGATTACGTGAGCTATGCTGATGCAGCAAGTGATCCAGGAGGCAGGAAAGGATGACTTTAAACCATCAATATTTCTAAATTTAGATCTTCAGCTTTTCTATATTGTGAAGATCAAATCAACAGTATACTTGCATCATTTAGAGAGGAATTCTGGAAGACTATACAGTATAATAACTTTACTCATGAAACAATGCAATGAGTTGCTTGGATAAGAAAACAGAGGACCACCATTCTTAGGCAAAATGCTTGAATTCCTACAACTATTTTGTCAGCCATATTTGAGATGTGCTGTTGGCTATTAAGGGTGCTTTCAACAAGACTTTGACTATATACCAGTTAGTTCCTTAATATGTTTTGAATAGATTGTCACTGAAATTGTTTTTGAAAAAAATTCAGATGACTGAATAACAAATGCGAGGCTGACAGCCTGGGAAGCATCGAGCTGTAAAAACTTAGGTCCCAAGATTCTCAGAGCCAAGTGTCTCAAGACTGGGAACTAGAAGAAAGTTACAGTGACAGTAGATGTACTGGTTCAATTAGGATGAAAGGTGTCATCAACAAAATTTTGCACAGGAGTTTGCAGCAGTCTTTTCTGGCAGCAAAAAAGAAAGGAAAACTATAATTTCTGTCTTCTAGCAGAGTGGCTGTTGAAAGGAAGTGCTATTATATTTGAAGGAAAACACTTAAAAGAATCGAAGACGTTCTTACGGTAGTACATAATATATCCCTGTTCCTTTTAAAAGTCTAGTAAATGGGTACAGAAAAGACAATTGAGAGATTTCTGAGATTCTGAGCTCAGTTTTCCTTCATTATGCACTAGCAAGCCCTTTCTATAGATAGCTGAAGTTTTACCATACATCATGAATCATCTAACACAGCTGTACTTTAAATTAAACCACTGTTCTCATTCGTTAGGACAACAAAGAATAGACAGATTGACAAAACCTGTTTTGGGAGAACTCAAAGGACAGCTTTAATAGGCAGACTCTTTCTGATCAGACAGCCAAAAATGAGTAAAATAATTTGCTTTAGTTCAACCAGAGTTCAAAGATTTATTCTATGTAGAGTTTCAAAGACTGGAGGCTCCCTGAAAGACTTCAGATCAATACCACTCTGTAGCAAAGTAACTTAAAATGCTTTTCTTGAATTTAGTAAGAAATACGTATCAGAAACTCACAATGTGAATGTACAAAAGCAGAAGGCATTTCAGCTGTTTTGAAAATAAGGTGAAGTCCAAGCGTAAAGTACCATTTCATATATGTCTTTTATAATTTACCCATTTGCTCTTAAAATTATAATTTTTCCATCAGTGAAAAATGTAATCTACTTGGGATTGATGCAGAAATTATCAGTAAGAAATTTTGCTAAAGAAAACATTTCACTGAGCTATACTTTTGTAAAGTAGGATCAAATTCTGCAAGCAAAATTTAGTTGCTAATAGATTAGATATCACTTCTAGTTATTAGATTTCTTCTCACTACTTATTCAGAGGAGAATACTTCCTTCTTAAGGTGAAAAACACGTCTTAGCACAAGTATTGAAATTTCCATTCCAAAGTAAAGAAATTCTCAGCAGAGCAACCGTTAGCCCTTACATCAGATTTACACAAGCTGAAATTACCAAGACTGGAACTAAACACTGTAAAAAACCTGGCCTTGGCACTGTGAATTGAGAGCATTCAGAAAGAGGTTTATTAAAAAAAAAGCGTGCCCTGGAAACCTGAACAAAACCTGTGAAAATCAAATGAAAAATCCATACAGCTCTTCAGTGAATACATGATCAAACCTATCTGATGTTTGTGAAGTCTAAATAAAGTTAACTGCTTAACAATAGATACAGACAAGTGCAGTTTATGAGCATACTTCAAATAACCACCATACTTTTTAGCTGTAACCTTTCATGACTAAAATAATCCACTCAAACACTTCATTGCATCACTGCATCAATCTGTTTCATGTTTTCAACCTTCGTCCTTCATTCCTCCTCACCCTCAGGGGAAGGTCTCATGTTGGTGACCAACCTGTGCAAAAACCAGAACAAAAAACCAACCCACCTCCTCACACCAGAAGACTGCCCTTTACCAAATACTAAGCTGCAAAAGCCTGTGGAGGTACTGTGAACTGTGCTTCGGCAGCAGAGGGATGCAAAACCAGCAAGCTGCCTCCAAGCCCCTGTGCTTCAGGGAGGCCTCACACGTGATACCTGGAAGCTTTCAGCAGTCCCAACACCCAAATAGTCTTTCCCGCGAAGGAGCAGCTGCCACTCCTTTACTCCTCTGCAACTTTCTGCGGTATAACAAGCCCTTAAGCATATTAGAAACTGAAGACCTCTGAGGAAGACTCTTCATATCATAGTGACTATTAACAGCAAATAGAATACTGCTACAACAGTTCAGTTTCCTACTTAAGTTATTAAAAATTACAACATATTGATTCTATGAAAACTAATATTACGGCATAGGTAAATGAACTGCATTATTTTTTACTTCAGTGCCACTGCTGGGCTCATTTCCCATTGTTTAAAGTACTCTCTGCTTGGACCATAATTCCTCAGGCACAAGTGAGGCACGTAAAGAGATACTGCATAGCAGAGTGCTCACAGCACAAGCTATCCTTCAAAAATCTGAAGGTTCCCATCACATCCTTCCCCTCAAGAATTAGAACCTGACTGCAAACCCTGTACTAGCACATATGAACACAGAAATGGAAGGGTTCATCTGGACTATCAGTGCAGCATTTCACATGAACATAATACTAATTTAGTTTCCAAGTACTTATGTGATTTTTTTTTTTTTTCTACTAACTCCCACTCACCACTAAATACTTCCAATATCTTAAGAGAAATTTTAGGTGTATTATAGAAGACCACATGCCACAGATATATGGCATGCCACTGGAAGACAGCGATAGAGACGACACATCTCAGATTCATGTTTTGTTGCCCCAATTCCTTTAACATTTCAATTTATTATATGAAGTGCACCCAATTTCCTAGCTTCAATAATACAACTGAAGCATTTAATTAACTATTTTCAAAGTCTGCTCTACATCAGAAAACAGGCAAGTCAATAGACATATAGCACACTTATATTTGCTGTACAGGGCTTCACACCTCCACTAGGAATTTCCAGGATCTACAAACTGAAAGAGGTTAAACCCCAACCTTTGACATACTGCTCAGCTAATTTTCTCAATGGCATTATTTGTTTCATGTGCCTGTCTATCCTTCTACCAAATATATTCTTTTGAGACTGCCACAGCCTTTCACCTGATATTTCCTCTTCCTACAAAGACCAATATTAAAGCAAACTAACATGGAATATATTTGTTCAACACGTAGTATTATGGCAACTACTTCACAATATACAAGTCTAAGATGATAAGGGGAAATAATAGAATTGCAAACGTGTTCACCATCACTCAAGTCTCAGTGGAGACAGCAAAGTGAAATCAAAACACACTTGAAAAATAAAGCAAACTGCGCACTGACAACTTAAAGCTTGAAATCTCAACTAATTAGACACCTCTTGTTGCTAGGTATATACTGTGCTATGGAAGCTAAACATTCAGTTCCCTCTTATGAACAAATTCTATTTCTACTAGTCTCAAAAGCTTTTTTATATTATGTATCATTAATCATTACTAATACTTATTAAAAACACCTGTGCACTTTCAGGATTTATAACTTCTTATTCGTAACTTACAGCAATAAGTTTCATGCATGACATGTTTCAATTACATTACATGGAATTTCATTCTAAGTAGGAAATTTTAGTAGAACTGTGAGGGGGCTCAAATCCAGCTCCTGCTGAAGTCAGGCTCCTCTTTGCTTCAACAAAAGCTGGACCAGACCTCTAAACAGCAATTCTTTATTTAAAAAAAATAGATAAGAAGCAGCTCAGAAAAATACTATATACCTAAAGATCAAGACTATTTAAGAAAAAAAAGCTTGTTTACCTCCTTTAGATTTTTCTAAAAAAATGTAAGCTGCAAATGTATTTTATTGTTATGCAGGTCATAATCACAAGCGGCTGATCAAATGTGAATAGTATAAACAACTATGGTTTTTTTTAATTTACTAATTTCTATTTCATCTTTTCACACAGTATGAAACTCGCATTCATTGTTTGGTCTATGCAGTACCCTTTTAACATGACATGTGAGATAAAGGCAAGCATTTTATTAAGTTGCATAAGAAGCTAGGATTTTAAAACAACTCTAGGCTGTCAAATTGCAACCTAACTGCCTACCAAAAGTCACAAAAGTAAATGGATGTAGGAAAGATGCTGCATTTCTCCTCCCCCTCTCTAAAAGTAGCTATTAGATCTCTCAAAATTATTTTTTTCTCCATCCATGAGAATTTTAGAAGTGGCACCAATCAGAGAAATGATCAAGGTAACTCTGTACATTTCAAGACTGAAGAGTAACATTAAACAGAAGTGCTACATTTCTATCTTGTAAGTGCTATGGTCCCAGTGTCAGTAACTACTGTAAAAGTGTAATGGAGCAATGGAACATTGCTTACCAGGAACCTACAGTCTCTGCAGGTCTCACCTCGGCTAGGAATGAGCTGAGCCAGAACATGAGTACTGGATCATATTCAGACTGCCTTTCTCTTGTTCATCTTTTGTTTTCCAGATACAACTAAAATATGGACATCAAGGTGATCATAACAAGCTGTGAAATAATGATTTAAACAGCTGGTCCAGGGTGGATTCACACAATGAGTAGTTGGGACTGGCCTTTAGAATACAAAGCCTCTGTTTTCTTAAGGTGGCAAGAGGTGATTATGTTCACGGTAACAAATAACTCACAACTTCAGGCTATATGACAGAGCAGAAATAATTTAAAATTATTAAATACTATTTCAGCCTCATTATGCTCCTAACACCCCAAAGACTCCAATTTTCAGAACAGGAACTTCAAATCTCGTTGGGACGTATATACTTGTATAGCACTTATCTTTTAGAAATGTGGCCCCCAGAAACCGTAGCTAGTATTTGTGTTGGAGTGCACTATGGTCCTGGAGATTTTAATCCTGCTGTTTAACAACTGTTCTTACATTACCCCTCTGGTACGGTATCTCTTTAGCACACACAACACTGACTGACCATGAAAATGTCCATTTAAAACTTCAAACTTAAAATGGAATTAGGATGATGGGCAGAGGCTCCTTTCTATCAAGCAGAATTTCCTGCCTAGCAGACACTGGGTCAGCATCTGAGCCAAGACTTTGTGAGTATGTTTTCCAGCACTCCATTCAGGTTCAATCCTGGATGCACTTCAATAGACTGACAGGGAAACTCCTAATAGGTAGAAAGGTCAAAAATAGAAAAGTTACTTGAGAAGCCCTCTCAAAGACTTTATTCTAGCAACCACACTACTACCTCTACATGGCTGCCGAGTCCAGAAGTACTGCCAAGCTTACTTATGAACTTTCCTATACAGAGAAAAAGTTAATTACAAATGTACTTGCTCTATCTTTGTAAACCATACACAGGGAATAGTATTTAGCAATAACCCTAAGCAATATTCCTTAATACGATTCTTTTTGCCTTTTGTTTTTCAGAATTTGGTGCGTTTTCTACACAACAAAAACATCTCAGCATTAGGATGAATTAACAGTGACATGCCACCACCATGCCTTGCTGCTTCAAATGGTATTCTAAAAATATTCAACGCTGGCTTGCCCTTCCTCTTCCAAACTTCATTTAGGTTGGAATTTTTCTTCTAGCTATATGAGACAGATTAAATTCTTATACCTTTTAGACTGACATTTTTCTGAAGATGCTCAATGATTAGACATACCCACAATAAACTAAAAGGCCTGTGGCAAGCTTCCCATGTAGCTCTTTCTCCAATAAACTCCTGACACACAGCAACCTTGCTACCCCAATCAAAACCTCCTCATGAATATTTATAGATCGCATTCTGTGGTGGTTTTCACAACTTCTCTCATACATTCTGTGTGCGCTAAAACAAAGCTCACAAAAGTTAAAACGATGTAAATAAGTCGCTTAAGTCCTACTACTTATATTATCCTCCATTAAGGAAAAACTATTAGAGCTTAAATTCTTATGAATGAGAACAGAGTCTGGTTATGAGAGCAGAAAGAAAGTACGATGCACATCTGAGTCATAGAATCATTAAGGTTGGAAAAGACCTCTAATATCATGAAGTCCAACCATCAACCCAACACCACCATGCCTCCTAAACCAGGCCCTGGAGTGCCACATCTACACCTTTTTTGAACGCCTCCAGGGATGGGGACTCCACCACCTCTCTGGGCAGCCTGTTCCAATGTTCAACCACTCTTTCGGTACAGAAATTTTTCCTGATATCCAATCTAAACCTCCTCTGACACAATTTGAGGCCATTTCCTCTTGTCCTATCACTAGTTACTTGGGAGAAGAGTCCAACACCCACTTCACTACAACCTCCTTTCAGGTAGTTGTAGAGAGCGATAAGGTCTCCCCTCAGCCTCCTCTTCTCCACACTAAACAACCCCAGTTCCCTCAGCCATTCCTCATAAGACTTGTTCTCCAGACCCTTCACTAGCTTCGTTGCCGTTCTCTGGACATGCTCCAGCACTTCAATGTCTGTCTTGTACTGAGGGGCCCAAAACTGAACACAGTATTCGAGGTGCGGCCTCACCAGTGCCGAGTACAGGGGCACGATCCCTTCCCTACTCTTGCTGGTCACGCTATTCCTCATGCAAGCCAGGATGCTGTTGGCCTTCTTGGCCACCTGGGCATGCTGCCAGCTGATGTTCAGCCGGCTGTCGACCAGCACCCCCAGGTCCTTTTCCGCTGGGCAGACTTCCAGCCACTCTTCCCCAAGCCTTTAGCGTTGCATGGGGTTGTTGTGACCCAAGTGCAGGACCTGGCACTTGGCCTTGTTGAACCTCATACAGTTGGCCTCGGCCCATCGATCCAGCCTATCCAGATTCCTCTGCAGAGCTTTCCTTCCCTTGAGCAGATCGACACTCCTGCCCAGCTTGGTGTCATCCACAAACTTGCTGAGGGTGCACTCAATCCCCTCATCCAGATCATTGATAAAGACGTTAAAGAAGACTGGCCCCAAAACTGAGCCCTGAGGAACACCACTCATGACCAGCCACCAGCTGGATTTCACTCCATTCACCACCACTCTCTGGGCTCGGCCATCCAGCCAGTTTTTTACCCAGCAAAGAGTACACCTGTCTAAGCCATGAGCTGCCAACTTCTCCAGGAGAATGCCGTGGGAGACCGTGTCAAAGGCCTTACTAAAGTCCAGGTAGACAACATCCACAGCCTTGCCCTCATCCACTAGGTGGGTCACCCGGTCATAGAAGGAGATCAGGTTGGTCAGGCAGGACCTGCCTTTCATGAAGCCATGCTGGCTGGGCCTGATCCCCTGGTTGTCTTGCACCTGCCTGGTGAGCTCACTCAAGACGAGCTGCTCCATGATCTTCCTCGGCACCGAGGTCAGGCTGACTGGCCTGTAGTTCCCTGGCTCCTCCTTCCGGCCCTTCTTGTAGATGGGCGTCACATTGGCAAGCCTCCAGTCATCTGGGACCTCCCCTGTTGACCAGGACTGCTGCACTTTGTGGTACAGGATGATGACCCCAGCAATTCTAAATTAAAACCGTTATAACCTTAGTCTTATATTGTTCTCTATATACCCTTAGGCTTAAAAACTATTAAGGGGCTCCAGATTGAGAATCATTCCTTAACGTATTTAAAATATGTGCTTATTTTATCAAGTTCTATTTTACTAGATCTACTAGATTGGTTGATAGTCATCATTCAACCGCCAATGGTGGGACACTAAAATAATTTTTGCAGAAAAGACTAGTAAATTTAAATTTCTTTCTAAGAGACTAAAGCAGAAAACCATCTCAACAGCCTCATTTTTATGAATTTCACATATAAAAGTATCTCAAAAATTCAGGATGAAAAAACATAGCTTTCCAAAACCATGCTTTATTTTACTTAAAGTAACACTGCAGAGGACATTGTCCTATATCTGATTCAGGATCAAGACTACTTTAAAATAAGTGCAGTTCAGTGGTCTTCAATTCTTTCAGGCGATATGCTGGTTCTCAACAGACATTTACTATGACCATTTCCTTAAATCAATCCCAAAACATTGCAGAGGTAAGCACGACCATTTCAGAGTTACAAAAAAAAGTTACCTACATACAGAGGTTAACAAAATAAAGATTGCACTGCCAAAAAGCATGCTGAATAGTGCACGAGCGCAATGAAACATCATTAACGCTTCTTTTTACATTGGAAAAACTCATACCTGGGTACACTGCCTGTTAAGCTTCGTTCACTTGATGAAGACGATGACGACGATGATGATCCAGGTCTCTGATCTGTTTTCATTCCTAGAGTCTCTGTTGCACTAATCTGAGGTTTTTCATCTTCCTCTTCTGGCTTTTTTTTTTCACTATCACTTTCATCACTGCCTTCTCCTAAGATGTCATCCACCTGCCAAAGAGTGGAGAGTCAGTCTATCCACTAAGACTATTCTATATCAATCTTTCATAATTATTGGATTACTTTTAAATAATCATTAAGAACACGCTTCAACTTTCCTCAACTTTCTCCTTGAAAATTCAGATTAAACACCAATGTCTGCAATGCAGTTTCTGTAACAGCTCTAGCAACATTCTATTCAAATTAAATAGTTAGTCTATGTTTAACTTTAGATATACATATACTCACATACATGATACAGTCACTTCAGAAGGTATTTGCACTTTATTATAACAACATGAACAGCTGTAAACGAGAAACTGTATTATGAAAAAAGCGCTGTCTTAAGAAATTACAAGGTATACATGTTTTATACTATTGTAACATATAACAACATATACTTTATACTCTACATATTTTATACTATTATAACATATAGAATCACTTGCACAAGACATATTAAAATCTCTAGCTAATAAGTATTCTTATATTTACAGCTATTCCTTGATAGATATATAACTTTAAAGAAGTGTATTCCTAAACAATTCAGTATGAATGGAACAGAATGTACAGAACCCCATTCTAACCAAATTGTCTGCTTATGCTAATTAATAAAAGCAAATCTATTAAAACATTTACACATTTCATTAAACAATTGTTTGGCCTTTGCTTCTGAAAAGTTAGCATGGGATTTGATACTCCTCTAAGAATAGGCTAATTTGCTCTGACAGGTCTGGAACTGCTGAAACCATCATTGAAAGCAAATCATACTCATGAGCTACCCTGCTGAGATTCAAAAGGTTATATTCTTTCTGAAGTCATCATTCAACCTTCAGAAAGGGATGAAAACATGAGAAAACATAGGTGAAGATCCCACAGTCTCTCTATTTCTGTGAATAGCAGAATACATGGAAAGAAGCTACATGTGAGTATTTCTCTACTGATATTTAAGAATTTTTCCTAAAAGCAGCTTATCTCAGCATAAGTTAAAATATGCTTCACAACTACTCTCTGTTCTAATGCCACAACTGCTTTATCAAGAAGAAAAAACTCTGTATATGAACATGCACCAACTGCTTTTACACTGATAATCCCAAAAGCTAGAAGAAAGACGTAAGAAAGTCACTTCTATCTGGTCCTTCATAAATGCACCTCTAGTTTCTTTGTTTATCCTGATATGCATGGAAGGAAAGTCAAAGCTACCCTCTGTTTATCAAACTAAATACAAAAGATCTACGCCTTGCCAGTACTCTACTGGAAATATGGTAGAGGTAAATGAAAAACCTTTTTCAGAGAAAGGGAACTCAAGGGAGAGCTTGCAAGCAAGGAGGGAGAGGAAATAGAAAATATAGAAGTTTGGTAACAGTCAAAGACCTATTCCATTTCTTCTTCTGATGTCCTAACAGAGAAAGAAAAGGCATATGACCCAAGATGATGAAGGTGCTCCATAGGGCAATTTCACCAAGCACATAGGTGACTCCCATCACACTCCTGTTGACTTCAGAAAGACGGAGTATGTGGCTGTGGTGGGTTGACCCTGGCTGGACACCAGGTACCAACCAAAGCCGCTCTATCACTCCCCCTCCTCAACTGGACAGGGAAGAGAAAATATAATGAAAGGCTCATGGGTCGAGATAAGGGCAGGGAGAGATCACTCAGCAGTTACCATGATGGGCGAAACAGACTCAACTTGGGGAAATTAGCTTAATTCATTAACAATCCAATCGGAGTAGGGTAATGAGAACTAAAACCCAGTCTTAAAACACCTTCCCCACACCCCTCCCTTCTTCACAGGCTTAACTTCACTCTCCATTTTTTCTCTACCTGCTCCCCTCCCGAGCGGCGCAGGGGGACAGGGAATGGGAGTTGCGGTCAGTTCACCACACATTGTTTCTGCTGCTCCTTCCTCCTCAGGGGAAGGACTCCTCACACTCTTCCCCTGCTCCAGTGTGGGGTCCCTCCCATGGGAGGCAGTCCTCCACGAACTTCTCCAAAGTGGTCCCTCCCACAGGCTACAGTTCTTCACGAACTGCTCCAACATGGGTCCCTTCCACGGGGTGCAGTCCTTCAGGAACAGACTGCTGCAGCGTGGGTCCCCAATGGGGTCACAAGTCCTGCCAGCAAACCTGCTTCAGCCTGGGCTCCTCTCTCCATGGGTTCACAGGTCCTGCCAGGAGCCTGCTCCAGCACGGGCTTCCCACAGGGTCACAGCCTCCTTCGGGCATCCACCTGCTCTGTTGTGGGGTCCTCCACAGGCTGCAGGGGGGCAGCCTGCCTCACCATGGTCTTCACCATGGGCTGCAGGGCAATCTCTGCTCCAGTGCCTGGAGCACCTCCTCCCCCTCCTTCACTGACCTTGGTGTCTGCAATGTTGTTCCTCTCACATATTCTCACTCCTCTCTCCAGCTGCAATTGCATAGGTTTTTTGTTCCCCCTTCTTAAATATGTTATCCCAGAGGCGCTACCACCATCACTGATTGGCTTGGCCTTGGCCAGCGGCACGTCCATCTTGGAGCCGGCTGGCTTTGGCTCTATTGGACATGGGGGAGGCTTCTAGGAGCTTCGCACAGAAGCCACCCCTGTAGCCCCCGCCTCCCACCCCGCTACCAAAACCTTGGCACGCAAACCCAATGCAGTGGCATTTGCCTTCAGTCCTCTGCTAAACAGATAGATTTGGGAGATCTATCATCTTTCTACAAGCCTCACTCAGCTATTCCTGTTTGAGGGTAGTAGCAAATCATTTTTCTTCCTTATCTTGTGCTACTTTCCACAGAGGATTCTGCCAATCTATGTTGTTGCAAAAGAGAAATTATGTAGAAGGAATAATAATACTCATGAAAGAAAAACCCCCAACCATAAGAAGTACTTCAAAACATCCTAAAATAATAATTGAGGAGACTTGCAGTGTAAGGGAAATCACAGACATTTTGTTACAAAGTATACTTGTGAAGAACAGTTTCTTTACATATGCAATTGTTTCGGAGTTCTACAACTCAAGCTTTAAAACTGGATTTAGAAGTCCAGGCTACACTATCCTCGGATGCAATGACTTCTATACAAAATGAAAAGTAATTTGCAAGCTTCTTAGACCTACAATTTAAGCTGGTTTTTCATTGGCCCTTGTCTTGGTACATTTTTACTACCTGAAACATTGCTGTCTAATGCCCGGCTCTTTCACTGTGAAAGCTGTAAAAAAAACCATAGTAAAAGGAACCACATACCAGCTTTGCGTATCTAAACACAGGTGACAGTTTCAGGTAGAAACTTTAGGAATTGCTATGTCAAATGAAATTACGTTAGTCCAAGAATGCTTTTCCCATGACCAGAAGTTGTCATATGTGTGGAAAGTAAGAATCACGGAATGCAATCCAGGGTCAGGAAGACTGAAAAGGCAGCTAGAGATAAGCCAACAGTGAACTTGGTAAAAGTGCAGTAAGTACACAGGGTAAGGATTTTTCAGTGCATACAGAATACACAGAAACTCTCCAGTGTTTAAGTATTACAGTTTGGAATGGGATGGCAGGAACACCATGCCTGTATAGCTTTGTTAGAAGATACTCACTGTAACCAACATGGCCAGCAACTGACAGTCAAATGGCAGCACAGATCTACAGCTCTAACAACTCCTTTCCAGCAAGTCTTACATTTACAATTACATTCCTTCATTCCAAAATGCTTTTCCAGAAAGTCCTATGTTTAAAACTATGTTCTCGCTACAAAATATGTTAAGGTTTTCAAAAGACAAAGTTAGGTTGATAGACATTCAGTGTTACAGATATCTCTCAGAAACTAAACTTTTATAGTCTTTTAAAATCTACCTTTTGTGAACAGTTTTGACAGACCAGCAGTCTAGTTATTGCCATGTCTTTTTTTTTCTTTCATTCTGCACAAAGATAACATTATTCTTTTAGAGTCTGGAATGCCATTTAATATTAGAATTACTAAGTAAGTTGTACAGGTACTTGCCCCATTTCTGTAGAAGGGCATTTAAAATGCACGTATAAATCACAGAAATATGGCAAATTTTGAAAATCATTGCATATGAAAACAATTAATGTGTGATGGTCCTTACAAACCAATTTAACTAGAAAGGCTCCCAAAATACAGATTCCTGCCTAACTATTGACTAAATTGCATTAAATTNTTAATCTATCTAGACACATCACTAACTTTAAATAAAAAAAACCGCTTAAAGAACAGAAGAAACTTTCAACCTGGTTCAGACCAAGACAGATATTGATGTACCAACTACAACTTCTGCTTTTAACATTAGATTTTATATGATTAATACAAATGGAACACATAACATTTCAGAAGAAAGTGCCAGCTAATAACAAATCTTACTGATAAGATACAGTGAGGGGATGTTTACTGCTTAAACACTACCACAGCAGCTATCTTTAAAATACTTAAAGACTTTTATAACACAGCAAGAATGATTAACATTGAAAAAGAAAAATGATTCATCCCTTGAAGACGACAAATTGTTCCATTTAGTAAGAGAATGAAAAGTCTGACAATTCTTTTAAACACCCGATTGTAAAAGCCAGAAAAAGTCCTCAGCTGACAAAGCTATTTTATTTCTCCTTTAGGAGGAACACAGCATACACTCTTGCGGGCAAAATATAGAGACCAAAGAGCAATGAGATTTTCAGTCTCATAGTCTCTGTTTATGAGGTGTAAAGTACCTAAAGCTTTGTTAAAAAGAAAGCCAAAACCTTCTGTATTAACAAGCCAGGTCAGCTGGAAAACGTTCTTACTCCAGAAGTTGAGTTTACACATTCAAAATGAATTAAAATTCTGAGAAAACACCAAAAAAGAAACTGTCATGAGCAACCTCAATTTGTTAGAAAGATGATTTACAGGCAATGTTTTGGGACAGCATTACAGATGTGACAGAGATCTATCATGATGCTTTACATGTTTTGGAAGAAGCAATTACATATGCAGTATGTAAACCACATATTAAAAAAAGGAACTGTGAATAAACTTTAATTCTTGTTTTTAAACTAGCAAGTATTTAAAATTTCAAGTTTTAATAGAACTGAGAAATTAACTACCTTAGAGAGCAACAGGACAACACATGTAACTACCTAAATGATCTCTCCTAAAAGCGGTAGAATGCTCTGAATCAATTCTTTACTGGAATTACAGAAAATTCTACAAAAAGGTTTGATGGACAGCTGTTCATTTTGTGCTCCAGTTTTGCACGGAAGATACACACATTTCCCATCACACCCCACCCCTCCCGCCCCAAGTCCTTCCCAATAGACCCATTATACTTTTGCTCCACCTGATTGCATAAGTTAAGGGAAAAACAGAAAAGATCAAGTATTTACAAAGAGTTCTTTAGGTTTGTTTCTACTGCCACAAAAATTACTGTTCATTGTTAGCAATGGAAACAATTGAACTGGTACTGACAGTAAGCAAGGATAAAAACCAAATGCATTTCAGCATAAAGCCTGTGTCTCCTAAGCATGTATCTGAGATTGTGTTGAATACATTGCACCTTAGGAAGAACTTGCAGATACTAATACAATCTGCCATCTGAATGTACCAAAAGGTTTCAATATGTACCTTATATTCCCCCTCATGGAATATAAATTCATAAAAATAACTCTAAAATGAAAATAAGATGTCCAAGTACACCAGTAATTTCAGGTATCCCCATGTAAAACATGGTATTACCTCAACATACTGCTTACAAATACTTTAAAATGCTGCCATGTTTAGGGCCAGGGACCATGATGCCGTCTTAGTTATTAAACATAGAAGCTAGCAGACCACCAACTCTATCCAATTAGTGGGTAAATCGATGCTCTGCAAACAAATACCAGACTAAAAAAGGCAAATAGATGTTTCACATGTCAATTCAAATTTCACTTTATCTGCACTGCATTTCTTTTAGTGTTCTTTCAATTAGCTGAACAAGTCTGACTCTCAGTGTTTCTGGTCAGGATGATATACCTGCATTGTAAACACGATCAATACCAATTTCTTTTAATACTTATCTCAAACTGTATGTGTACAATTACATGAAATGTAATAGGCTGGTAGTCTTGAAAAAATTAATCATGAAATGCACACCATACCACTTTTCAATATACTTAAATACATTGCTGACATCCTGAAACCCTAGTGTGCTCAAAACTGTTCCTAAGAGCCAAACCAGTTCAGTGTTTGGGGCTGGTTTTGCTTGACATTTTCTCTTTTTACCAAAACATATTTTGGGACTGATCTCCTACACACTTGCATCACTGATATGAAGATTTATTATTTGTTATTAAAAAAGAAAAGCAAAAAGCTAGTGTTTTGGTCTTACAGGTTACTTCTAAACTACAGGACACAAACTGCTCAAGGCTGTAAATATACTGCATGTATTTTAAAAGTTATCAAGTAAAAGTGCATAAACAGGCAGAGAACATGAAAGACAGTGCTTTTTAATTCTATCTTCAATTACATCTAAAGTGTCTTAAGCCACATCTGCATTAGAAAGCTGCCCCTGAAACATGGGCACCTACCAAATGCTGCTAACATCCTAATTGCTTTCCAGTGCATTAGCAACACTGCCAAAAGATGCTCTTCCATGTAATTCATTGTTTCTCCAGCAGAACCAGTGGGGGCATGCTGCTTGTGGAATATGAATAGTTTCCCTAGAGGACAGAGAGCTTGCTTTTATAAGCTCCCATAATTCTCCATTTGATCCTATAATCTTTACCCTGCCTCCATTTCTAACATTCCCTTCTGCTTTGTCCCAAACTGTTGCTTTTTAGTAGATCAGTGGAGTTTTTACATATATTTTACACGAAATATTAGAGGAATTAGCAGATTATTTCAGGAACTTTAACACAGCAGTAAAATGAGAAGCAAAAGAAAGAGTAGATGGGAAAAGTGACATTAAAAATTACAAACTAAAAAAAAACACTTCTGAGCCTGTGAAATTAACAATGAATGATGGTATTAGATTGCAAATCAAATCAGAGAGAGTGGCGGCTCCATATTCCTGGAGTTGTGCACTGAACTTTCTAACCTTCCAGCACAGAGGTATTAAAACAAAACTCTTCTGTCAGTGGCAAAATAAATGGAAATAATGTTATAAAAGGTTTACTAACACCACATTACAGTACTAATAACTCTAAAGAAGGTGCAGTTATCTTCCCATAACCCAACTTAAAAGGTCACCCGCAGTGCTGCAGCCCTAGAAGATTCGAAGTCAGACGAAAGGTACATGCAATTTGGAAGCAATGCTTCTGTACATGCAAGCAAGCCATATGCAACCCACGGCAATGTGGGTCATTGAGAACATTTCACTGGCAAAGTATCACAGTCAAAGCAGATAAGAATGAGAACTCTTTTAAAAAGAAGTTATGTTCTTTAAAAGGTTCAAGCAAGGCTGCCTAGTTGCCAACACTGACATGGCACACAATTGCCTGACAAATTATTATTATAGCACATTCACAAATGCTTGTCCTCTCTTTCCTCAAGCTCCTCAAATCATACACTAGGCATCTGGGAAAGCAAGGAAAAGTTTATCAAGAGCAGGGAAGGAGAAATGAGATTTGTGCAACAGACTTGGAAAGTTTAACCCCTTGACACACAAAAAAAAGCACTTTTGCAAAGAAGAAGAGCGAGAGGCTGTGGTGGGATTAATAAAGCACCTTCACAAGCACAAGGCAGAAAGTCAAGCACAGGGTCATTCAACTTTTGCAGGCAGCCATCTTTAATTTCAAATCCTGCTTGGTTCTATGCTAAACAGCATAATACAGATTTTACCTATATGTAAAACTTAAGCAAGATCATGTGTTAGTTAAGCAACGTCAAAGTAAGGTTTCTATGATGGCTGCCAATTTGAGTGTTGAGTTGCCTTCTACAGCCTTCTACCAAATACAGCATTAATCTAGTTTTTCAATATACATCGAAAGGCAACTGATTTGTGTTACGTTGTATCCTTGATAAAAGAGGCTGAGTTCAGCAATATACTTTTAAGATCTTTTTAATGTCTAGTGAAGCCAAATAGCAAAAAAGAAGCAATATCAACACTGAAGTGTAAAGAAAAAGTAGTTGTACTTAAAGACAGAGTTCCACTGAAATTCCAAAAGCAAACAAACCTTTTCTAAAAAAAGAAAAAAAATACCTGAAGTCAGGTGAATTTATCTTAATGATAACAGACAACCAGTTATTCACACTGTGAAAAAATTCAAAGTAGAATCTGTTTTTAATGGTTTAAAAATGGTTTTATGACAAGCTTTCAGCACATCCAATTAGTTTCAAAATAAGGGAACTTATTTTTCTTCATAACTTTTATAATCTAGTGTATTTAATTATTCTTGTTCTTTGTTCTTATTATATTAATAAATACACTTTTTTGTTTGTTTTTCTCTACCTTTCAGCAAAAAGACACCACCCCCCACCCCCCCAAAAAAAAATTCAGTAGTTTCTTCATTAGCAATTAAGGAATCATTAAAACATTTTACTGTGTTTTTATAATACAACAGTATTAATTAAATAATCAAAGACATTACTGCTTTGTTCCTCAGCAGCAGAAGTCCCAGAATAAGAGATCTTCATTCTCAAAATGTATTATTTAAAATACACCTTGCTTTTCTGAATACCTTATGGTATATTTCTGAGTGGGAGGTGATTGCCTTTTTCCTCTGTGAAGGGGCATTATACATGGATAGCTTTTTTTTAGTTCAGCCAGTGAACAGAATCCTGAGTTATATCAGAAGTCAGGCCTTTGCAATGACAGCAAAACCAAACCTGTAACATGCGCTTCCTGGCACTCATGGTCTGGAATTCTGCTCATCTACTATTATCGAACAGCACATAGAAATATTAGCAGCCCATGGTAAAGACCTACCAGTTTTAGGATGAAAAGCAATTATGTGAGAAAAAAAGCTTTAACCCTCAGCTCTACGCTACACACAGCTGCTATGCTCAAATTTGAAAAACAGCAATTTAAAAATACCACGTGGAAGTTACTTACAGGAGCTCCCACTGACAATCCCTGGAGGCTGCACTGGGACCCTGCTGGGGAATGAACAGTGGCAACGGCAGTCCCAATAGCTGTAGTTCGCAACACTGCTGCACAGCATTAGCTATAAAGCCTGCACGCATTTTAATTGCGGCCCTGGGCAATATAGTGTGCTCCTAAAAGGCAGATACTGCAGGGAAGAAAACCAAATGAACCAAACAGGTTGCCTGTATTAATTTGACCACTTAACTTTTGCAGATGAAAAGGTAAGGTAACTGTGACTACAGCTGTACAATTCACTACATTTTGGGTTTACTACTTTAGTTAATACTTAGACTACAAATGAAATAAAATATCACTTAGAGGTTACGTACTGATATTGCTATTAAAACGCAATATTAATAACAATCCTGTATCCTTACTTATGATCGAGTAAGGCTGTTAATCCTTCAAAGAACGTCATTTAGAAGTTCTGAATATCTTTGAATTTTCCATCTGGAAAGCAATGCCTAGATTTGAGTAGAAACTTCATAAACATTCTTGAGATCTTTAGGACAAATACTTGAAACTGCTAAGAAACATGAGGTCAAGTCTTTCCTTGGTAATTAGGGTGCTGCGAGTGCTGACTTAAGGATTCTAGGCAGTCCCTCTAAAACATTAACATTATTATCAGCATAATGAAAATTGCTTTCTTCAATTAAATCAGTAACACTTCATGATGTTGGAAAGAAAAAAAAAGCTCATTCCTAACTACCAATTTCTGAAATATAAAATAAGTTTGCATGGATTAACAGTTACTAATTGTAAAATTCACAATTCTTTTTTAATTCAAAGTCTCTAAAGAGAAAATGTCTCAAGGGAGATAATACGACGACTTCTCCAAAGCCTTCCTGAGTCAGTGACATTGCTGCAGCCTGGAAGCTATGGCTTTATCCAATTAAGAAGCCATCCATACCTCTAATCTTCCCCTCCTTTATTCTGTTTTCAAAAGAAATCCTCTGCCAAAAGTTTGTTAAATAGTAACAGGCCTGTAAATCTACATTGTACTTTTTTTTAAATGGTGAAGTCTGAGAATAAAATCAAAATTACCACAATACCTGTGGCCAGAACACAGCCGTTCACCTATCCAGCAGAACAGACTTGATGGGAATCACTGAAAAATAAGAACAGCATTTCAACTCTGCCTTGACTGCACATTAGCTTATGATTGGGATGGAGAGGAAAGAAAGCCTGAGCCTACCGGAGGCAGCAAGGGTGGAGCCCTCTGTTTCTTTGGTTGCAGCATTTCTAAAACAATGATACCCTAACAGAAATAAGAGCTCCCTGGCTGCTAAATGCAATGATTCTTCAATTTAGACTGCTGAAAATATCCATGCCAAAATTCCAGAAAAGGCTCCAACAACATGAGTTAAAGGCCAGTGAGTAAGAGGATGATCTACTGCTACCTTTCAAAGAAAGAATGTGTTTTTAGTCTGTTACTGACTGTTACTTACAAAAAGTTCTGGCTTCAGGTAAGACAAAAAGCCAGTAGTAGGAAGAGGTCTGTCCTGGGCTTCTTTGCAGGGAACCAATCCTCCGCTCACACCAGGGGAATGCTACCTCCTTTCAGTTGAGTAATGCTGTTCCACTCTGCTACACTGTATAGCTTAGTTTTGCAACACCATTTTCATGGTTTGCCTAGTATTACTTTATCCAGTCATTAACAACTAAATACCATCAAACTAATGTAGATGTGGTAAGACAGAGTCGAGTAAGACCCTTTCCTCCTCTCCAAGCTTAGTTGGGTGATCACAGAAAGCATGCTAGGAGCGGTCAGTTGAAACCTCACTGACTAGAGTACTTTGATGTACTCTGCAGCACTTGGATAGCTCAGCTGCAAGAGCTTAAATAGAAGAAAAACCGCATTTGGGGCCCGGATTTCTGCACTTGTTGGTGCCTCTTCCCAATATTTTTAAGTCCATTATTAAGTTCAGCTGAAATGAGCTAACAATATTAATTTCTTCTAATATCTGTAGCTATAAGCAGCTCTGGGCTGCAGCATGAGGCCATTTCTTACTGGACGGAAAAGAATCCACTTAGTTTGACATCAAGAAAATTTTTTCCAAATATGGTAGCTAATCTAATAATTTTTAACTTATCTTTGATGTTAATTTTTTCATCTGTACATGAAAACTTTTCATTTTGCTTTTGTCTCAATGAATTGAATAGCTTTTTATGTATATTCTTACCACCTGAATGTTTAGGAACAGTTATCTGAGGAGCAAGACATTACCACCCATGTCTTCAAAAAAGCTAGCAAGTTTTTTAACATGCTTTAAGAGGTGATATTATGACATAATACATGTGAACAATTAAACTTTCCTACAATACACACAGTCTGTATTCAAAGGTTTGGGCTGAATTTAAGTCACTTTGAAACAAAATATTTTCTTCTGCAAAGATGTCACTGGACAGACAAACTGTCTGAAACAGGTTAAGTCATCCCTCAGTACATGAAATTTAAGGGATAATGTGTGATATAACTCAGTCCCATTTCTTCCGAGTAACCTCAGAAGAACTTGCCTTTCACATTCTGTTTCATCTATTTTCTTTCTTTGGCATTAGAGCATTTTTTCCTTTCAAATTTCTGACTTGATTTTTAGAGTCACATAATGCATTTATGCATGTGCTTCAACACCCCTTTGTCTCAAGCACTTCAAATGCAGATTTTACTGTACTCTATCACAATTACCACCCGCTCATCTGAGCGGGTGGTGAATCAGTAAAATCAGAAACGTAACAAAAACTCATCTTGTTCATTATTTAAACAAAAAAACCTCAACAACAAACAAAAAACCAAACAAAAACACCCCCCCAACCACAAACTTATTTTTTCCTCCATTTAAATCTCCATACACTGAAAACTGTCTTTGTACTATCCTCTTTTTGATAAAGGCATGCTTCAGGTCAGAATATCAAGTCTGGCAGTGCTATTATATCTACATTGATAGATTAGGAAAAAATTGCTGTAAACAGTTTAAGGAATATTACCAAACCTTAGAAAAAAGCTTTTATGAGATTTATTTCACATATAATTCATTTAGAGATTGACTTTCATGTCTTGGATCCCTAAATTTAAATTAAAATGCGTTCTGCTGAAACAGTTGGTGAAACCAAAGCTGGTCAGAAAAAAGGCTATACATTTATATACTCAGTCACAAACTGCATACTCTTCAGTATTGGTTTCCCTACTGAAAATCATAGGATTTGACTAGTAAACATGCTCAATATTTGCAAGCTTGAAGGAAACGGAAACCATTTGAGTGTTCAGCATTTCCATTAAGCAGATTAATATCTTGCTGCTTCTATTTCACTTACCCCACCTGTTTAAAAAAAAACACCTTATGGGACATCTGAGAGTTTGCTAGTCTGTAAACACCTAGATTCACAGAATAATTTAGGTTGGAAGGGACCTCTGAAGGTCACCCAGTCCAGCTCCCTGCTTGAAGCCAGTCCGGTTGTATCAGGTTACTCAGGGCTTTGTCCAGGAAAGTTTTGAGTATCTCCAAATATGGAGATCCACGGCCACTCTGGGAAACCTGTTGCAAAGTTTGATCACCCTCAAGGTGAAAAGATTTTTCCTTATATACAGTCAAAGTAACCCATGTTGCAATTTGTGTCTGTTGCCTCTTGCCCCGTCACTGCGCACCTTTGAGAAGGGTCCGCCTCTGTCTTCTCTAAACTCTTATGCAGTTGTTGACAGCTACTGAACTCTCATCACCATCATTAAATGAGCTGCCATGTGTTTGTAATGGTGCATATTTTTTAAGGAAAAACACTAGTTTGGATATTGGGGGCTCTAAGCAGGAGTTTGTTTAATACTGCACGGCTTTTTCTATTAGAACAGACAATCAACCATTAAACAATAAAACATTCATTTCTGATCTCTGAAGAGCTAATACTTTAATGACAATTGAAATAAAAATATCAGGACTATGAATTTAAAAAAAAAACTAGGGGAAAGTAGCATGCTGGAGTTTGGCTTTATTTTCACAAATTCAAAACTTCTATTTTGCTTTTCCTCAGAGAGCCAGGATAAGAACATTGAAACTACAGGACAAAAACTGAGCATCAAAAGGGAAGAAGAAATTTAGTTAGATTTATCCAAAATTTTTTTTCCTCCCCTGCATAACACTACCAAGCATCAAGCAGAAACATGAGTGAGTACACCTTCAATGAACAGGTGGTAGGTTTAAATTTAAATACAGGGTTTCCAGGTCTTGCAAGATGAGCAGAAGCAAGAAGGAAGGAGGACTGCCACTTTCAGCATCCCGCTGCTAGATTGGACTACATGCAACAAAACTATCTCATTGCTTGATAAGCAACATCTCAGTGATAGTAACAGCTTAATTACCTTCAACTACCTTTTTAAGCTGGTTTATTGCTTAGCTAAACCCCAGTACCCTGTCCCACTTCATTTTATGTCTACACAAACACCCATGCCATAACAGTACATGACAGCAGGAACAAACCACTGGGAATAGACTTTGGATAAGCATCTCTATTAAATGTGTAGCCACAACCTGAATACTGTTAAGTCTGCAACAGGAAGCAGACTGATGATTCGGAAAAGTTACGTTAAAAGTATTATCATGTGCTCTTTCATGGCCAGTATAGAATTTCATAAAGTGATAAACCGAACCATCCGCTACTATTGTGGCTTACTGGCACTATCAGCAGATTATCTTACGGATAGTACAATTTGTGTCACTGGGCAATCTTTCAAGTTTTTCCATACCTGCAAATCTTAAAAAACAAAACCAAAAACCTGCAATGGAACAGAAACCCAAGCTGCGTGCTCAGGTTTAAGTGCCATACTTTACTAAGTGTCCCGATTTCACCTTAGGCAAACCTTTATCTTAAAGGAATGAGCTAGTGAGTGAATCCACAGAAAATAGTCTGTTGTACTCAAATTCTGTTACACTCTTTTTGTAGAGATAAGCACTATCTAAATATCCAGAGACTGGAAAACCTACAGAGTCTGCTGATGCTATACAAATAGAACACTAATGTACACAAACTCATAGAGTGAAGGGAAAGAAGCAAGGAGAAAATTCTTATACAAATAGACCCTCAATGATCTTTAATCAATAGAAATTAACTTTCAGGCGTGCAAAATGAACAAAGACTAACATGAATGTAATCTTTTCCTAGCCAACAAAAACGCCTGGTAAAGACTAGAAGTATCCATACCTGTTAAACAAAAAAAGGTAACACAGGTGGACACTTCAGGGATTTCAGCCTGCTGCAAACATGCACCAGTACAGCTCCCACCTTGTAAACCTTTACAGCAATATGTTAAAAAGTAGTAACAGTTTATGGTAGTACTGCTCACCCTTGTTTTAAAACAGGACAGTATCATGATACCTTTTGTTCTCAAAGCCATCCTTTCTACTTTAAGGAAAGTATATTTTGCTGATATGCAGCAAGAAGCAGCTTTGTTTTACAGTTTTGCAAGTCTCTCCTAAAGAGCTGTCAGTCTGGCTATTAACCGAGACACGGTTTTGCCAGAAGAAGTCATAACTTTCTTCTTATTCCTAGAGATTTAGCAAGAGACATGCACAAATAGTCTAGTGATCAGGATTTTTTTTTTAAGTAACAAATTAATCTAATTTATTAATGGAAGAATGTTCGCAAAAGGTGTTTAAATACTATCACAAAATACCACTGACATATTAAGTTAGAAATCTTAACATACTATTAAAAATGACACATGGCAATTTGAGAGGACACAGTGCCTAGGCTCTGAGCGATCTTTTCTGACACATTTCACTGCCAAGGGGAGACATCTGTAGCAAGACGCTAATGAAGTGCCGAGGGCAGCACAGTATCGGTACATTAGTACCAAAGGATTGTACAACTTCTGAGCTCCTAATCTGGTTTTATATTATTTACATTATATATATACATAAAAAGAATAGGAATTTGGGTACAAACCACTTAGCATAAAAAATATTTAGTCTACTTGTATGGCTTCCAGTCATTCCCTCAGAGCAAGTTTTCTTTGGACATTAAGCTTCATTTTACAATTTTTTGATCATCAAAATATGTTCAGGTGCCCTCTTGACAGCATCTGCTCTTGTGAAGCTCCACTTAAAAACATAAAACAAAAATGAAAAAAATCCATAGACACTGAACATATCTATCATGGTGTTTACGTTCATGAGCATTTTGTAAAGGATAGCATATTGATTACCCAAAACTAAAAAGCAATGGGATTCCTAGATAGAAAGACTAGGATGAAATGTAATCTACTGCTAAAACTCACTCCCACTCTGGCCCAGCTGATATCATGTTTCTTGACACACAGAGGCAGCTTTGAACAGGTGTGGGCAGGTTTTCTCCATCAGTCCAGCTTGTTGTCTGTCCAATTGGTTTTAAAAAGAGAATGGGACAGTTCTCTCTGTATACTCACTATTTTATATGGCAACATCTGCTGAACTGGTGGAAGAGGTTTAAAATAATCCTTTTTTTTACCCCCCATATGAAAAGTCATACAGGTTTTTGCAGCCTGCACTTCTAAACAGAAAATCTCAGCTTTTCTGAAAAAAAGTACGAGAATACTTATCTACGTATTCTCTTTCAAGTCATCCCCAAAGGCATTAGTTAATGCTGTAGCCAACCTGCAAGTACACTTAGCACATAATCCTTGAAAACTTCTGAGAACCATTTAGGGCTTAACCCATTTGGTTATTCCATTAAAATAAGAAATCCAAGAGTGGGAGGGAGATTGATTTGAACTAATATCCAATCACTTCAACCTGAATTACAGATTATTTAGATTACATTTAAGTCTCTAATATGCTTCAGCTCAGAGACAAACACCAAACTTCTGAAATGGTGCAACCAAAAATGCGGTCTGTTATTGAACAGTGTCATGATCAGAAAACATTGTCTCTGTAGACTGTCACAAGTATGGACTTCACTCCAGTAGATATGAGAGCCCAAATAATCCTCACCCTGAAAAGAAGATATGTACAAGCATAAACAAAGTTTCACATATACACAATATGCAGACAGAAATCGTATTTTTTGCATCTCAGCTGTTTAAAAGCTTTCTCAAAATGGTTCCTTGTTATCAGACATTTTAACAACTCTATTAGCACAGTGCTAGGTTTAACCATCCCAAGGTTAATGGAAAGCATATCTTTCACTTGGAGAGACTGAATAAATATTCATTGCTACATACATATTTCAGAGAAAAATAAGGTTTTTTCCATTTCAAAGGTTGAACTCCTGAACTTCTTGTTCAGCATCATATAAAGCTGTTCAGAAGTAATAGTTTACTAAGTGAAACTGAAAATACTAAGGTGAGAACAGAAGACAAGCAAAAATCTGCTTTCATTTATCTGCAAGTGCAGGTTTTCTGCAGGTATCACACCTGCAAAGGAACTTAAACTACCACTGTGTAGAGCAATGGGGATACAGTAGGGCTTACTACAACAAAAACACTGCTATATAAACACAGATATGCTGTGTTCAGTACAGATTTATTCACACATACTATGAACAAACTAGTAAAGCCACCCTGATCCAAGCTAGCTATAGGCAGAGCCGACTTGGATCTGCCACGACTTACTAATTTTAACCTAACTTTAGCATTAGCATTGCCAGACATCAGCTGGCTCCATGAAGCATTGCTTGGTTGTCAATGAACTTTGCTCTTCAGTAAGCCTGATTAGCTTGGTCTCGTTGTCACAAGAGCCAAGAGACATTTATCAATGGACTCAAACTGACAAAGCCACCTCAAATAATGAGCATCAGGGAAAACTATTTCTGAATTGGCTTTACTAGAAACTTAAAGATGACAGTGAAGACAGGTTAGTTTTGAAATGGTTTCTGCTGAACTGGGCAATGGGACCACAAACAGACTCTGTACAATCAAACAAGCTTTTAAGTGAAGTAGTGAAGAAAGATAAGCACTGTGTATGTGCAAGTGTCCTGCTTAGCTAGCCCACTCAATAGCCAGAATTAGGCACGGAAAAAGTTGAGGGGGAAAAAAAAAAAAAAAAAAAAAAAGAAAACACCAATCCAAAACACAGTGAAAGATAAGCCCAGCAGCTGAAGAGTAGTCAGTTTCTACAACAAGCTCAATATTAAGGTGATGAATACTATGCAGGTTCTGATATGATCTCTGTGTTGTGGTATGCCAGCTATATCCAGTCCTCAATACCTCTGTGATGAAGCAAGTTTGATGTTGGAGCACTAAAATATCTGAGATAGGCAGCTGTCTGTGTTCATCTCAGAGAAAGTGGTATCATCATATTTGCTACGAGGAGCAACAGAGAATATTGCCTACAGCTGACTGTGACCCCTGGCAAAGAGAAAGTGCAAGCTCATATTCAAAAGCCATAACAATATAGAGTAACAATGACATTCTCTCAAAATCTAAAGTTAATACCACTACTGTAGACACGAAAAAGTTACAGCAGCATGGCCGTTCAGGTAATTATTCGTTTTGTGACTGCATTGCAGCAGGGAATTTTTTACATCAGTAGGGGGCTGTAGTTCTGCAGCTTTTCATAATATCTGTTAAAGCTGTACATGGAATGGAAATATTCCTGGTGATGCTGACACAGGAGCTAGAACATTTGCAGCTGCAGGACTGTCACACAGAGGCAGAGCTGAGTGGCTATATTCAGTGCTCTCTGAAGCTGACACCTGACAAGAACGAAGACTACCAAAGCAAAGGAAAGATATTTTATCTCAAAGATGTCTTAGAAGTGAGCAATTGCAATGATGCATAATTTCAATTTAAAAATAAGTCACCTTACGGTAAATGATCAAGAACAGCTGATTAAAGGGTAATGGTACAAACTGTCATTCAATGCTGCACTTATAAATAACCTGGCCTTTATGTTACCAAAATGGACTTGCATTTTTATAACCCCAGAATTCCCAACGTAAATTAAATCTGTAAATAATTATAGCAGACTAGCATTATGCAAGTATTTGTAAAGATTCTCCATTAGCACTTAACATATATCATGCTATACTGCATAGCTATGTTTATTCTTATGTTGAAATACAAGTATCAGGGCATCTTGATAAAACAAAAAAAAGTTATGAAGAAACAGTTCAGACTTAGACCAGGACTTGAGCAGACACTTTTAAATATCACTCACAGAGAATAACAGCTCAAATTTAAATGTAAAAACATGTTAGACTTATGATGAGGCTCAACCAGGCCCTATATGCAGCTGCTCAGAATTATGTTAGGGATCAGCTTGCAAGTTGTTTAACATGGCTCAGACGACTCATTCTTAACTGTGGCCAATTAGTGTTGACAGCCTAGCTGCATTTGATTTAGAATATGGAGGTAGACACATATGTTAAAATGAGGTTATTGAACATTATTTAAAGAAGTTTTGCCCCATTTTCAGTGAGCAAGCAACCAGCTGAAAAAGGCTTACAGCTTCTCTTTACTAAGACCAAGCAGAGAAGGCTGCAGATACATAATGTATTATCAGCATTGGTAGAAAAAAACAAACAGAAAGTATGGAAAAGCCTTCTCCCCTATAGAATAACCAAGCTTCACTTTTTTAACACCTTGTACATACGTTCTAGAGGTGGAAGCTTTATAGACCTACTTTCCATTTCATATGGAATAACATTAGAATAATGCATTTGCTATATAACCAGGCATACTTTAAAAGCCAAAGAAGTTGTTCATATCTGCAGAAACAAACACACAGAGCTTAGATTTAATCTTATTTGCATAATAATTTTTACTCTGTGCTTAGTGGAATGATAGCAACATGTAAAAAGAAGCTACTTCTCTCAATAATTTATGAGAAAATCCTCTAAAAACCTAAGATTACTTACAATGAAACATTTTTGAGAACGGCTTTGGAAGAATGTCAGAGGATCTGAATCAACTGTTGATTGCATCAGAAAAATAGGAAGAATATATAAAATGGCAGAAGCATCTTTGTTGACAAGTAAATCAAATCAATCTTTGACTGACTGTCAATAGAATAAACAAGGAAATCCAGACAAAACTCAGGCAGCCAATCTTATTACTATAAATTTTATCAGATTCCTCAAAAAGAGGTCAGCTCTGAAGTAAGTACGACTGCTTCTTTAGTTGATATCCCTTTGGTGCAGTCTGTTAATAATATCTATTGTAGCACAACCATTTGTACTTATCTTGTGATTAAATTACCTGTTAAAATATCTGGGCATAATAAAAATGAATCAGTCTCAATCATATGTTTTCTTTTATTTTCTTCTAACAATAGCCTGACCAGCCAAGAATTTGACTGATCATGTTCATTTCGCACAAAATTCTATATAATAATATCACCTTTTAATTAACAACTTGTCATGAGTGCCATCAAACTAATCCTTACATATATAGGTAGTTTCCATTTTTATCTACAAAATGCAGATATTTATACAGTGTGCTATCTGAATGCCAAAAGGTTCCAATGTGTTTCCCATATTCCCTCATGGCATATAAATCCATAAAAATAACTCTAAAATGAAAATAAGATGTCTAAGTACACCAGAAACTGTGCTTAAATAATGTTTTCTAAGCAACCCGTGTAGAAAAACAGAAGCCGTTCAAAACTGATCGCCTACTTGAGATAATATCAAATTAGATAAAAATCCTTTTCCTCTTTTGGTAATCAATTGTCTCCTTGTAAAACATGATATCACGTTAAAAAAAACCCTCTTTACAAACACTTAAAAAAACTGCCAGGGCAAGCTTGGATCATGATGCCCTCTTAATAAACAAAAACCAGCAGATAACCAGCTCTATGCAATTAGTGCATAAACTAATGGTCTGCAGATAAATATCAGACAAAAAAAAAGGAAAAGATATGTTTCACATCTTGATAATCCATTCCAATTTTGCTAGCCTTATCTACACCGCATTTCTTTTAGTGTTCTTTCAGTTAGCTGAATAACAGAGTGTCAATGTTTCTGGTCAGGGTGATTTACCTATAACTTAAACATGACCAATACTGATTTATTTTTTGTAATATATCTTCTGTAATTAAAAATAAATAGAAATGCATTGCTACTTTCTAGAATTGTTTCCATTTTTCAGTGGAAAATTAATTCTTCAAAGCAAAACAAAGAAAGGCAGAAACAAATGACTGATATCCAGCTTCCTTTAAGTGCTTGTCTTTCCCCTCTCAATCCCGCTGTACTGATCTCTTAATTCTACACTGCTGATTCTCATTGCCAAACTATTAAAAATAGTACTGACAACTTTACTCAGTTTTCTCTACTAATCAGACGAGATCTGGGTGAAATAATTGCTTTAACATTATAAAATTTTAATGTTCAATTACTTCTGTGTTATTTAACCGTATTAGACACAGGTGAATGTCAAAATCTTGAACAGGGGAAAGTAAAAATACTTTCCTTGTTTTA
This sequence comes from Fregata magnificens, assembly GCA_013389945.1. Taxonomy (NCBI): domain Eukaryota; kingdom Metazoa; phylum Chordata; class Aves; order Suliformes; family Fregatidae; genus Fregata; species Fregata magnificens. Next base: position 117,818 of record WAAD01013111.1, read on the forward strand.
CAACAGCTTTAGGCTATGTTCATTACAAAACAAAGTAACATTTCTTGGTGCATCAGCCAGCCACCACACCACAGCAGTGCTCCATGAAGATAAACCAGTGCCCTGATTCCTAGCACCACAGCCTCACCATTTCTCTCCAAAAAACTAATCTCAGAATGAAAGAAAGCGACACATTTAGTCTTGCTGCATTAAGCCACTCAGACAAGCACTCCACACTGAAAGTGAAAAGCTGACGGGCTGGAGAACTGGAGTTTCTCCAGCTTCCATGCTACCTGCTCTTCCGTGCAGGAGAAGCTGGCCAGAGCATGGGGGCCGGCAGGGACGCAAGAGCTGGCGTGTGAAGGAAGGTGACAGGAGGGCCATAGGTGAGGAAACAGACAGCACCGGGAAGCACTGAGGCCCACAACGGACCTACGCCAGCCAGTCCGAGTGTCCTCAGGTCTGCTTATGCCACAAGATGTTTTGGCAAATTGTTTTCATACAGGCTCTTACTGCCTCCTAAGTTTTTGATGAAGAGTAGCGTATTTACCTTTGACACTTCTCCATAAGCATACTTTCACCAACAGTTGCCTCAAAAAATTGTTTTAAAAGTTCAGTTCGAGTGGAAGTGGTCTAATAACTGTAAAGCAGACCTCATAACTTCCAAGGGCCAAGGTGCCTGGATGACAACCACTGAGAACAGCAAGTGTACACACAAGCTCATTCTTTTAACTTCAAAAAAGGCTATAATTTACAAGAATAGGCTGCTAACTAAATTTAGCATCTGGACAATTTATGACATGCTACATGTCACACAAGAAATTTTCCATGAGAAATGTAGTTGCAGAAATTCAAAGAACAGTTAATGTGCAATTCAGTGTCCAAGTGAGCCCGAGGCAGCTGCTATTTGGCACTACAGACCACATCCTCTGCATTAAATTAGTATTTTTAAACTAACCAAGAGGCTAACCACTTACTGAGATAACAGCTTTCATTAAACTGAAGGAGAAAAACACTGCCTCTTAATTCACTGCATGGCATAGCCACTAACTTAAAATACAAAACAGAAATTAAGGGATAAATCTGCTCAGATGAAAGCAAAATGCAGAGTGACAAAATGGCCTCACATTAGGAGCAGAACAGTCTGTACATATGGCACAAAATTCCAACTTAGTTAAAAGGTGAAGAATGTGCAGAATATGTACCAAATCAACGGAGCCATTTTGATGCAAAAGTAGTTCATTAGGCAATTGCCACTCAAGAAAAACCTGTATACTTAAATGCACTGATGCACAGAACATACCTTTGCAGTGCGGTCAGTTTGCAGCTACTAAGTACGTATCCAGCCAGATGGTAGAAATCATTGCAGCTCCACTAACTGCAATGAGAGATGGGAAAGCTGGAGGTCTGACTGGTATCAGATTCACTCCCTCTCTTCCCCTCTCCCAAGTCCCAAACTGAGAGGAATTTAAACCAGCAGAATATTTTACCTTAGATGGCAGAGATGATGACACTTGACAAGATACAGATGCTGCTCTCAAACACCCTGACAAAAATAGGGTAATAAGCGCAAAAGCATAAGGATCATACAACTAGTAGACTACGTGTGCACAGCTGTTCCAGGACATTAGTAATCCCAGACCATCTTGGATGAGAAGGCACTGCAAAATGTAATTAGAAAACTTTCTGCCTTACTGGAAGTTCCTTTTTGAACTTCCCATCAGTGAAGCCCATACTGGGTATCTGCCCAAGACTGGTCCTGCAACTGTTGACAGTGACAGATACAAGTACCCACGGCTGTTTGTCTTCTGTTACTTCCAGTCTAACACAGATGTGGCAGCAGCCTATATATGAGCAAGAGAGAACTGGATCTTGAGCTTAGCCCAGGCTCATAATTCACAGTGGCGGGGGGACGACGACGGGGGGACAACACACAAGAGGGTCATTTCTTTTTCCTCTGTCAGTGGTATTTTATAAGGAAGCATCTTGGAATCTTTCTATGTGTTTCTACAATTTACATGGACTGGTGAATTAGAAAGCACCTGAAAAGTAAAATAAAGGAACTGTACTGCCAGCCACAGCTCTTAAAGGAACAGACAAGAGAAAAATTTGTAGCCAAAGGGAAGAGAGGAATGCAAAGTCTTGACCTTGCTTACTTATCTCATGGACAAGTGATTTATCATATACAAGAATGTCAACCTAGTTATGAAAGGAACACTGATTACGAAAGGGAAAAATCTTTAAGATTATATAAAGCTGATTAAATGAAACATTTTTTAAAAGAAGTTAGCACAAATGCACGGGGCTAAAAAAAAAAAAAAATCACCTTTTCAGTCTGCAACAGATATCCACGAAGAAAGAATAAATTTTACAGAAAAGCAAAGTCAAGGGCCATCAGGAAGCAATTAGTATGTAAAAACAAACAGAGCTTATTTATAGCACGTAGGACACAACAGTGTTAGGATTAGATCAACTTGACTAGGTAACTGTACATGATACTAGCCCAGTTGTATAAGGTTCTCTCCAAATATCATTTAGGAATACAAATTCAGAAGAAAACCATCCTTAATAAAAAAAGCAATTAACAACAGCTTAAATGAAATAAAAACAATTTCTAAATCAGCAAGACTAACAATTTATTAAATATTGATCATAGGTTATTTTTGCTGGCCTTCTTTAAACATAAGTAATTTTATCAGTGCAGAAAGGAATCAATACGCTAGAAGTTCACAGGAGCGGTTTTCAATGAATTCTGAAGAAATACCCTCACAAGATGATCCATGAGTAAACTCTGGGAAGGAGAACTGCACGTCATCCTGTACTGAGATAATCAATTATGAATGGAAAGACACGTGTATGTCTTCACATGATTTGTATGCCATTAACTTCCTTTGCGCAACCTGCTTTAGCTAATAAATCTTATTTCTGGAAACGAATAGAGTCATTTGAAGCCTGGATTCCACTTTCTGGTTTTTGTCAGTAAACTACAGCATATCTGCACAACATTGTAGCGACTGGTAGGTCAGCAACTTCCACCTAGCCCAGGAGAAGGACGATGACTCCACACAATCACACCAAAAGCACGCAATGAACGGTCCTGTACCTCTATGGTAAGCATTTGGGCAAGTGGACCCCTACTGTAATGGGGGACGGGAAGAGCTGCAAACAACCCAGCTCACTCTCCCTACAGGACAGGCTTCTGCAACAGTTACTTTCCAACACAGTCAATGAAAGGAAAAGTAGATACCTTCCCTATAAGTGAGATTATTGGTTTTGAGAAAACAAAAGTCATCCTGGAACAGGTAGTATGGACAAGAGATATTTCTAGTTAGTTATTATTGACTGCAGTTAATTATTTGGAAACCTCCTCTTTAAAGATGGTTTTCAATCTTTGCCCTTTGGTGAAACCAGCAACATACCATGAAGATTACAGCATACTAGATACAATCCAATATAAATAGCATTTTTATGGAATAATCTTTTGCAGGATATATATCAGATAACCAGTTATTTAGAAATAAAAATTTATCCAAGCCTTTAAAAATGACTATAAACAAGCTAATCTAACTGGCAGCATTTAATTCTGCTTCCCTTTACCATTCCATAGCAGAGACAAACAGCAGCAACCACTTGCAAAGCATCTGTGTCTAGCTAGCACAGAAAAGAAAGGGGGAAAATGTTCTCTCAACTGTGAGGCAGCAGCGTTAGCAGGCTGTATATTTCCCAAGTAGGGATCCATTCCTTATGCACTTACTCTGATTTGGCAATTGCCCTTTGAACAGCAATCCTATTGCATTGAATACTCTTGTTCTTGCACTTTCCTAAAGTTCAAACAGTCCCTCATGTCAGAGGGAAAAGAAGCTACCATTGGATCTGGTCTCCCAGATCTTCAGCACTGAGAAAGATATAAAAGGCTAAGTGACCTTAAACTGCAATCCAATAGCTGGGATGCTATTCATTTCCTTTGACTTATTTGGTATCCATAGCACAACTACGGCAAAAATAATAAGAGAAGATAAAAATCCACGTAAGACCAATTTTTAGTAGAGATACCTATCCATGGCAGTTCTTCCCCATGGAATATTGGAACAGATACTGCTTTTTTACTGGGAAAAGCAACAAACAGATGTTTAAATAGGTTAAGGATGGAAAGGGATTTAATTTGGGAATAAATCATAATTAAATTCTCTTTATTGGCCTCCATCTTAATTCTTCTAGCAAAACTCTCCCATGTATAAACTACATGCAAATTCTGTATTGCTTGGGGCTGTGTGGCCTTTTCAGAGATTTTTGCAAAGAAAAAGCAAGATTTCCTTTCGATGTTAAGCGCAAAGGGGTTATTTATTGCTTATGTCCACAGAAACAGTATATATAAATGCCTGCATTTCCTATTTTATTTAATTGAAAAAAATCCCAGTGCCTAAAGCTAAGACTCCTTTTGATCTAGTAAAAATCCTTATCTGAGTTTGCCAGGGTATTCAGCAGAAATACTGAGGATGCAGTTTTAAAGCTAGAGGGCTGCAGTTCTGCCTTCACTGCTCATTCCCAGCTCTTCCCATCTTCTGCCTGCTCCTGCCACTAGCACTCATGCAGTCGCAATTGTGAGCTGTTTCAGGAGGCTGGTAGTAATGAAGATTAACCTGGAAAGCGATCTTTTCCGACCAAACCAGCTCCCTGAACTGGCTGCCATATGGTCCCATGATTATCAACAGTGGCTCAGGGGCAGGAGCACAGCAGTTGAGACTTGGGTTGGCTACACACTGTAGCTTGCTTCCACTCTTCTTGAACCACGTACTCCTACCCCAACAGTCTCAGCACTAGCACTTGTAGTTGTGGAGCAAGGCACCACCATTGTGACTGAAACAGACTCCCTCACTCCACCAAGGTAGTTCGCAATCAGCTGTAGATCTTGTGGCTGGCATACCCACTAGAACGGATACAAATGAAGCAAAAGCATTTTTGTGGCAGAAAGCAGAAATTCACACCTCTTAGTGACATGATTGCGGAATGGTTCTTACCCTTTAACATGTTTTGATAAAGAATGAGATGGGGGCAAACACCTTTCTGTGGAAGTTAAACTAGTCACAGTGTCACCAGAGTGAACTGAGCACTAACCAGCAATGCTTGTCAAGCTTATGTTCACTTTATTTGATAATGTTCCTGACAGCAGAATCTCCTGTGTATGCTCCACTGAACTTTTATATTTTATGGACTACATTACCACATGTCTTCGCCCTGTTTCATAAGTGTACTCCCACATAACCCCATAAAATCCTGTTTAATTATGTACATTTCTTGTACATGAATA
>WAAD01013111.1:123208-140294 GCA_013389945.1 Fregata magnificens
GGGAAACGTTTTGGCAGCAACTATAACCTCAAATCATACTCCTGGAACCAAAGCTAAGTCAACTATGAAAAAAAAAATCCATTGAAATTTGGGCCTCGTTTGTTCTGAAGTTCATGTAGTCTAGTTTCCAAACATAATACGCAGCTTCAGTAAAAGCATAATTCAAAAACAAATAATTGCAATTTGAGATGTTTATATTTATAGGATAGGTAGAAAAACTTTAATTTCTTTGGTCTAACTGTAGCAGCACAGAGAGCAATCAATCACAAAACGAGCGGTGCCAGAAGATTTAGATTTTTAGCAAGGTCCCTAAATAGTATCTTTAAAAACAGAACAATGAATACTTTATGCAGTAATTCTGGAAAACATGCACACTTTCTTTTGGCTCAGTGCACACATTGCAACAGCAATTCCTTAATGTTTTCCAAAAGCCACACCATTAGAAAAATGTTAGTACACCAAAACATAGAAACAACACATAACAACAATTTGCTTTAAGTACCACTGACAACACAGAAGGAGGAGACAGATGGATTCAGGGACTGGCATCATGACAAGAAGAAATACTATTTCTTGTGAAAGTCTGAGATCAAATGGGCAAAATACTTTGGAACAAAAAGCAGAAAGAAATCAAAAGTCATCAACTCCAAGAGTTACCAGGTAAAGTTAAAAGCTTGCACTCATCTGAAATTCAGAGTAGATCATCACAGCGGTTGAAAGTTGTTGGACCCTTCCCTAGAATACCAGCTCAAAGTTCCTCCAGGACTTCTCTAGCAACACCACATCTCAAAATTACACTATGCTGCATACATAAACTCTTTCTTTCCTTGGTGAAATATGCAGTTTCCTTCTCACACTTTTATTATATTTTCTGGAGATAACTCTTTGAGGCCTGTTATGGCTAGAAACTTGTAATCAACTCGCTGCCAGAAGCTGGCAAGTTATAGGCTCCTGTCCCCACGTCAGTGAATGACCTAGGCTCAAAGATGAATTTAAGCTCCAGGGTCACTAGGTTTTATAGTAGTCACACACAGTGTAACAAATTCATGAAAACATGGTGTGCAATGATAGGTATTTTTTCCTCTATGTATCCTTTAATATTATGTAAGGTAGTGGCTCATTTGAAAAAAGCACCCACAAGGGTAAGTGAAAAATAAGCAGCTGCTAGAGGTTCACGATGAATTTAAAATAATGTGGTTTTGTATAAAAAAAAAAGTACAGTTCACTCTGTAACAGAAAGCTCCCTTCAGCTGCAGAACCATGACAGCTATGATTTAACAGCACTGCAATTACATGCCTACAGATAATGAGGCCCCATGCTCTCCTTTGGCTCTCTGATCTTCTCTACAGCCTGTGCCTTTTACATCCACAGACCTCTCTCCTTCCACCCCGCCATTGATTTTGTCCAGATCATTTGAAGATTTATTTTAGAAATAAAAAAAAAGTTTAAAGTGACACCTGGCAAAGCTAAACACACAGCAAATGTGATAACATGTTTTGTGTGACAAAGCCATACTTAAATGAAGTCCTACTTTAAAGGCCTACTTACATACAAGAGTACTCCCATGTCTTAATTCAAGTTTGCTTTGCAGAACATAACTGCATTTTAGACTGAACTCTACTACTTAGTCTGCTGTGGCTTTTATTTCAAGTTACTGTAGTGGCATACAGTTCACATACATGCATGATTTAACAGAAGTTAAACTGTTATGCATAACTAACAATCATTATATTAGAAACCTGTCAGAATTAGTTAAGCTCACCTCTTTATCCATACTCTCTAAATCCTCTTTACATAGGGTGTACAGGGGCATTGTCTCAGACATACTTGGCTGGCGTTTCCGCTTAGATGGACCAGGCTGTTCTTCATTTTCACTCGCTGGCAGGTCATCTTCTTCGAACATCTGCTGCTGATGTGGTTGAACAACTCTGAAAAATTTCAGGGGTCCCACATAAGAAAGATTTACTTGACTTACAGGTTGTCTAGAAATAAAATCCTATAAACAGTTTATGACTGCTGAATACCTATGACTTTGCTTAACAGGGTTCTGTGTTCATCAGCAGAAAAAAGATAAGTCTCCCAATGATTGCTTTTATTTTCAGTCTGATGGCTTAAGTTCTTATTCTACCTTTGACAAGGTGCTCACTCGCCTGCCTTCCCATTGTTCTTGTAAGTAACCAACAAACCTTTCTTGAAGTCAAGAGTTTCAGTAGGTGCAGATGTGTTGCCCTTAAAATACTTCAAGGTTTTGTGCTCAAATGGAATTCATCCATCACTTGACACATTTATCATTCAGGAAACAATACTTACGTTCCAATATATTTTTCCTGATCTATGTTATGCTTGTATTCTTGAGTCTCAAAGTATACCTTTCTATTTCTCAACCTTAGAGACAAGAGGTTTGCAAGTAGAAAGCTCATTTCTGCAGCCTCAATCTTCAGACATTTCCCAGATGCTAAGCCTGGATGAGATGCAAAACAGACCATATTTCTTTTTGGCTAGTGTATTCAAATATGGTAGCATTTTCTCTTACTTTGTGTTTTATTACCTTGTTAGTTACTGTATTTAACCAGAACACGCAGATACAAGAAGGAATGTCAAAATGTTCACAAAAATGGATAAAATAATCATAACTTAATGGGAATTGCTTTATAATAGTAATAAAAAGATAGGCTACGTCTAGAACAACAGCAGAAGACGTCTACCTTTCTTGATTAACTTTTTTTCTGTGAATACTACTTAATTAATTAAACACTTGGAGAAGTGAAAACTGCTACAAAATACAGTTTAACTGTGAATATTGGGCTGTCACACTAACCTCCTGGAACACATTACAGCAGCTCAGCACCAGCCAGAATCCTGTTCAAAAATCTCAGGTCATAAAGCTTATGGATCACAAATTATTTATGTAAGCCACAAGATTGTGTGTGTGTGTAATGATTACCACAAGCAAGTATAAAAGTGACTGTATTTGAAATCACAAGCTGTTTCAAGTTGTAACTACCAGGTGAGACACCATCAAGCTGTTTGAGGGCAGTGGCAATTAAGAAAGGGTACAGTGTGGTCCCTGCTGACAAGAGTTTCAGCGCAGGATGGCTGCTTCTCGTCACGCCTGCATTTTCAAGAAACAGCTTTAGATCAGCAGCCCCACCCAAAAAAAGCCATTATTAAATTATGTAAATCCAGTCACAGGTAAGGTTCTACAAAATCATTTCTCCTCTCATAAACTTGACAGCTTCTTAAGAAGGTCATAAATATCAAGATTTTTTTCTACATCAGTACTTTAATCCCAGAATGTACGAAATCTGAAAGCCACACGAAGCTCACAATCAAGCTCATTTTGAGGGCTCATATTTCCTAAATACACATCTCTCTCCTCTCAGATCCCATGGACAGGTGCAGGAAATGTTAATTCATTTTTCAAATTGAGGGTGGTGAGGGAAGAGAGCCAAGCCATTGGTGTGCTACCCCGAACTGTGCTATCTGCTGCAGAAGACCCCCATTGGCTCAGCACTCCTCAGCAACACAGAAGAAATGTTCCCCTTTGCAGTTTGTCATTTCTGTACACTGGAATCTCCTATGAAGCCAAAACAACGATTTAGATGTTGTGGAAATGAACAAACCAAACTGTTTTTCTGTTACAGATTTTCATCACAGCTTAACAGGTTTTTGGTTTTTTTTTCCTCTACTAAATGTTTTCTATTTTACAAGACCACAGAGTTTTCTTTTGCTATTAAACTGCTCTCAGACAATAATTTTCATAGGTAAAAGAGGAAAAAAAAATACAGCATTCCACTGTATTTTCCAAAAGGATCTTTTGAAATATGATTTCCACGCCTTTTTAATAGGTACCCTAGCCAAGAGAAAGGTGGTGATGTTATTTACATTCTTAGTAAAACAGAGAATGACAAAAGAAAAGGTATAAGCATCTTACGCAACTGCATTAAAAACATGACAAGCTTGACCATGCCAAAAATTATACACAAGTTATAGGTAGCAGGCAGCCAAGCAGATTTTCTTACACTAGAAATAAATCTAGTACATATATTTTTTTAAGAACACATTATCATACTGATGACAGTGAGAACTCCTCCATTTGCAGTTTCTGTGTCCTTGTATTCTTATTTATATTCTTTATTTGAACACTTTAGAGAACATCACCCTCATGTCAACCGGTGGGAAAGGCAGGAATTATTTTGCATCATTATTAAATAAAAACTGTATTGACAGTTTAATTCTGGAGATACTGCATCCAAGACTAGGCATAGCTATGGACTTCTTTACTCTGAAGCAATACTACGCAGAAATATTACAAGTCTTACGTTAGTCTTGAAGACTCCACCATTGTTAAAAAAATAAAATAAACCCCCCAAGAATAAAATGTGAGATCATCCTTGACCACATTATACACAAATATTAACTGTAAAATAACTGTTTTAATAGCTTCTAAAGACTTTTATCAAATTTTTTCCCAGTATTTTCCAAATGCTACTAGATAAGAAACACTGGGACGTCTCACCAAAGCATTCCAAAAAGCAATATAAAACAAAGACTTCTTTAAGGTTTGTAAGAAACATTTTTATTTTATCAAAGACATTTTTCAGGCTTTACATTTTCAGCTGCTTGTTATGTCGATTAAAACTTAAAGACATACAAATGCAGGAATTTACATTTATTTCTAATCAGATGAGATTCATGAGTACTTTTTCAAAAATAACACCATATTCAACCCTGCACAGGTTGGTTGGCACTTGCCAGCCTTACACGCACGAGGACATGCATGTGTGCTCGAACTCACCACACGCAGGGTGGGTTCAACATTTGTGGAAGTAACAAGCATCTTAACGCTTTCATTGATACAGCATCAGGGCAAAAGCTAAAATAGCATTATCATCATGAAAATGTTAAAAATATTTAAGTTCCATTGATGATTTCAATTTGGTACTTCATATTTTTGCTGTCGTAACAAGACCGATAACATTAGATAGGAAAAATTGTAACAATGAGCATGTAAATTAAGACACAAAAATTTTATAAGTGAAATTAATTGATACGAATCTTAAAGAATTGCTTCAGCCACCAACATCTGCTTGACACCTTTTCAAACCAATCATTTGGTGCATCTTAGCATTATTTAAAACCAGAGTACCACTTTTAACTTCCCACATGTAAATTATATCCATATTTTAGGCCTTGCTTCATCTGTTAGTGTATTATTAGCATTCACTAGAATTTAACTTGTAATATTATTTTTTCTTTATTATAGTCCAAGATGCCATTAGCATTTGCATTTTTTTGGTCAACACTACATTACACATCTCATGACCTGTTAAAACTTTAGTGTTTACTGTAAAGTTTGTAGAATACTGTTTCCATATGAAAATGCAAATTGTTGAGATACATACAGAGTGTCAAAGCTCTGACACGCAGGTTATTTTTAAAGAGGAATCCTTCCTGTTCTCAGACAGAAAAGAGCTCCTGCCAGCTGCCAGCAGCCACCAAGCAGCACTGCATTCCTTCCCTTCTCTTCTAGTACAGCCGCAAACTCTTTGCCACCCTTCCGCTCAGGCTGCAACAGCCATGACAAAAAGCAGGTGTTCAAGTCTCACAGAGCTGAGCACAATGGCAAGATCTATGCCTGTCGCACAAAACGTTGACCAAATTAACTGAACCATCTGTAATTCACTGGTGACAGTTTCACTGCAAATTGCGTGTAGATATTTAAACTAATCATATCCTATTTTAAATTATGTTTCAAGTTGAATCCCAGAAAGGAACTAAAAATGTTGAACCTGAAATAAAAAAAGTCAGAACTGAAACAGTTCGTATGCAATGGTACTCAGATAACTTGAAGCCCTTTTCAGGAACCAGCCTTGCAAGACGTTATCTTCTAAGGTCTATTCTTACAGTAAGAGACCGAGTACCATTGCTATGCCACATGCAGCTACCATCTCCCGAAGGGTTTCCTCTTGCAGCAGAGCAATTTTGTTGCCCACTGTCTGAAATTCAGAATCAGATGAAGTTTTTAGAAACTATCAAAGAAGATTATTGGAGGCTTTGACTACATCCATCCACAACAGGAGCAGTTGTGCGTGTTAATGGCTTTATCTAATTCTGCTTAAATTCAATGGCTTAGTTACAAATACTCTCATCTTTCTGTAGGAGGTGAACATATGAGCACATGAAGTCTGTCAGGACACAAAATACATTGCCCTCTATCAAGAAATTGATGCACTAAGGTCATTTTCTCTAAAGTCAAGTATCACATCAATTTTTAAATTGGATGTGAAGCTTTTTTTTTAAAAGCTATCATTGATGCATGCATTAAGACAAAGCAAAGCGATGATACAGTACTTCTGCCTCAGCTCTTGCTCAGTCAAAACACAGCAAAGCTGTTCCTATTTGGCTTTTTGTTACTACTTTACAGCCTTCGTGCTCTGCCTGCACTGTACTTTCTATCCATTAAAAGGACTTAAAGCGGTATTTGATCGCTGCACTGCTTTCCTCCTAGGCTTTACCAAGACACTCCTCACCATCTTAATTGAAGACAGCGGAACTGCTCTGAGGAATATAGACATGCTGCAATTAAGAGATCAGTGTTTACAGGTCAGTAATTTTACCACTAGAACCAAATCAACAGGAAATGATGGTGAAAATACTATTTCCTAGCATATATCTTATGCTAATCTCTTTTCTTACAGCTGCTTAGTTATGGGGTGAAGTTGCAGCACTGTGTAATTGGATTCACTTTCTTAGATTAAAGCATCTCAACCCTGAGCATTGATATAGTCAGAAAAATACTTAAGTGAAATAAAATAAGGGAGTAGAAAGGAGATACAGTCTTGCTCCACCCCCAAAACCTATCTGGGGCTCTGAAAAACTCAACTAAGAGGATAGCTGAAGTATATGTCTCTCCTTTTCCATAAGATGTTCAAGTGAAGAAGCACCTCTGCATTAGAGAAAAATAGGTTTAGGTGTGGACATAACTCTTCATTAAGTTGTTGACAAAGGCAGAACAAACATCAAAACCTATTCTTTTTAAAGCATTGAATGATGCATTAATATAAACATAAACCATCATATCGAAGCATTTTAGAAGTGTCATGACAATTATATACATGTACAACCTTCCCAGCTCTATTTCTAGACAAATTCCTTTCCACAATAACTGACAAACAAAACCAAAAGCTTTTCAGCTCCTCTCTGGATACATGCCATGTCTTGATTATTCAAAGTTTTTCCTGTTGATTTAACATGTCATAGTAAAGTAAAATACAGACTTTAAAGACACAGTTAAAAAGGAACTGAAAACAAGATGTCTTCACAAACAAAAGAGACTCAAAGAACCTGTGCTGACAGAAACAAGGAAGCTGAAATAAGAAAAAGCCTATAAAAAGATGACAACTGAAAAAACCATAGGTTGAAATAATTTAGCAACGGGAAGATAGAGTAGAAACATAACAAGCTACACTAATATACAAAACCTTTACAAGTGATACACTGCAAAAGCGGCAGGGGAGGGAGAAGAAAAGTAGAAAACTGTGTGCATTTATAATTGTGCTTTGTATTTTTGTAGTTGCTTGGAAAACTGAATTGCTTTATAAACTACTGCTATACTCTGATCACACTGTACAAAGGAATTTTGATCCCATTTTACAAAGAGAAAAGCTCCACCTTCAACTGGATACTTCTTTACCACTGGAGTCAACAAGCCTTGCTAAACTTGTTAGCATTCCAGAAAGTTATATCTTTTACATAGATACTTAGGGATTAATTTTAGATATTTTATGCATCCTTAAGAGACAAGTGTTGTCTCTGTAGCTTAGCCAAATCCATAGATTTTGACAAAGTCCAGATGATAGCCTTTGTACTTCAAAAAGCAGGCCACCTCCTCCTCCTGTTGCTTTAGTGTCTTGATTTAGTGATCTAAGGATTATTAACTAGCACTCAGTCATATGGCCTCATTTAATAATAACTCAGTTAGCTACACCCCTCTTCCACCACTTCCAATATTCCTCAAAACAAACCACAAATCTGATGTTCCACCTGAAGGAATTAAGCAAAGAAGAAAATTTTATAAACAGAAGTCAAATGCTATCAGATATATTTTATAGACAAAAAAAAAAAAAATCAATCCAGTATTCCAAGGCTTGTTAAAAAAACATTAGGCTGCCACGCTTCAGAGATGAGTTATTCTAACATTCTTTAGAGTGCTTAAACTACACGCTGCATTTATTTGTTTTGAGGTTTTTAGTCACGCTTAGGTGAGGCACAAAAAGCATCTGGAATTCTAGCATCCTGATTTCACTTCAGCTGACTATTCACTTTCACTCATTTCCTTGGCTTTTTAGAAAGCAAGCAAAGTAACTAAAGCAAAGATGACCATCTGATCAAATGCAAAGATCACAAGAGTTAAATTTACTACAGCATCTGAAAATATAGTTGAAGTGACTCTTAGCTATGCTTTAGGTACCTGAAGGACGAGTGCTCGCCGTGGACTGGTAAGGTGATGGGAGGAGCTGGAGACTGGATGTACATCGACTGGCCAGAGGTCTGAGCGCCCTTCCTGATTAGCTTTCCAGTGTTAGGATCATAAAGTCGAACTTCAGGACCAGGTTGAGACTTTGGATGGATGGGTGTTGGGTGAAACAGAGCTGTCTGAAATGTGCTGTGTGTATCAGGAAACGTGGCAGGGCTGTTCTCTCTGTTGGATGAAGTTCAGAAAAAATTGCTTTAGAAATTTAAATGAGCTATCTAACCAGAACGGAAAGAAAAAAAAAAAAAAAAAAAAAAAAAAAAAAAAAAAGAGTGTTTGCTTTTTCTAAAGGAGAAAGGGGGGGGAAAGGGTTTGGAAGTTTTCTGAAGAAACATTTCTTCTCCCCCACCCCCATTAAAGTCTCACTGAATTTAAAACAGAAAAATGCAAAGACCCAGATAATGTCATATTCACATTATTAAAAAATTATTAAATGTGCCTTAAAAAGTGTCTCTACATATAAAGTTACTGAAATTGCCTCCAGGTAGTAACAACTGCACAACTAGAGTAGCATGATAATCTGCATATATGCAACAAAGAGAAAAGCATGCTATTGTATCAGATCTTAGTATTTGCTCTCCAATTTGGCTCTGAGAGAAAACAAACACATAGTATTAATTTGCAAGTCATCCAAACTCATTTGTTAAAATACTAAGCTGCCTATGATCACACTGCTGCGTTTTAAAAACATAATTTTAGAAGTGTCAGCAGAAACATTCAGAGATCAGTCTGCAGGAATCACCATTATGGCATACTATCCAATTGTGATGAAGTGCCACAAAAAAAAAGGAAGCAAATTGAATAATTTAAAAAAAAAAAAAATCAAATAAACCAGCATGTTATGCACCATGAAACCGATGCTCTAGATAAAACAATTAAACTGTATTGTAACAAATATTAGAAGTGCCACAAAACTGGAGTTTTTACCGTATGCTTTCATGGACATTTCTGAAGTAGGCTTGTAGCATACTTCAGGTCAACCAATTCCAAGTTTACTTATTCTTTTTTGCTATTCTTAAGCTCATTTTATATACAAATATTTTCTCAGAGTTCATCCCTCACCTAGTTCATAAGTGCTTTGGACCAGCAATCACTATTTCAAGCAGCTTCATTAAGGAGAAAATATTTTCCAAAGAAGTTGCACATGTTAGGTTAATAAAGTAGAAGTATTTGCATTAACATAGATGTCTTACTGACTAAAGTTTGCGGGGTGAGGGGGGGGAAGTCAGGGAAGGTAGGAAGTTAAGATATACTGTATTTGAAACTCAGAAGCAGGAAAAATTGTCATTGTGTTTCAATAAAATGGAAGAGTAAATTAAGATAGGTAGAAAGACCAACATTCACCTAGACATCAAAAAATGATGCTTACAAGTCACTGTCCAGATTTCTACTGAGAACTTGGCAGTGTCAGGCCTCTGAGACAAGTTAAACATCCCATACAAATATTCCAAAGTTTGATTAAAAAAAAAATCTGATAGCACTTTTTAAAAACAAAGTATTCTAGTCAAGCCATAAGTAGGCCACATCTCTTTCCTAAGTTTTAGAGATCCTGGGTCTCTACCTAGTCTCCCATTTGATAAGTGATCTCACTTCCAGACATTTCTACTTTTGGTGTCTTCAGAGTGTATGAGGACTTTACACACGCACATTCTGCCCTCAAAGGGGTAGCATCTTCTAAGTAGAAAGCAAATCTCTAGCCTACTCAGTCAACACACCACTATCAGTTTAATACAGAAAACCCAATATGCTCTGCCCCTTCCTGTCTAAACATAGAAAGGAAGCTCCTCCATTACGCTTACAAAACGCTATTGAGTCTATCCAAACAGATAACAAGTCAAGAAGCAAAAGCTGGCTCTACAGTATCTTTTCATGAGTTATTTTAGCCATGGCACTTTCCTAAAGGGGACTGTTCTTAAGAGCCCTCTGACTTCCTCTGTGTTCATAAAGTTTTTGGCTGTCCCTTCTATTTGCTGTCATCCCAGTGCACTGATTATTTTTAACCCTTTCTCCTTCAACACTTTTTCTTATGCCAAAACCCCCTGTTCTCTCACTACTTCCTTTCTTCCAGTTTTTGCTTCTACTTTCATGCCTTCCAACCCCTCTTAGATTTTTCTGCTGTATTTTTCTGTTTCTCTCTTCCTCCTCACTACCAAGTGTCAGAAAAAAATGCCATACTTTACCAATTTTTCATGTTGTGGGAGTGTGTACATTTTCTAATTCATTTGGCAGCATAAATGATCCTGGACCTTGGTGGCATGTTAGTTTGTGGACGAACTGACAAGGTCAACTGCTCCAGCTGAAGATGGCTAATGACAGCTGCTAAGGAAACTACTGGTACCACAGGTTTCTCCTGATTCTGCTAGCTGCTGAACTGCCTCCCAATCCTTTAACGGTCTTCAGTTTAAGCAGCACGGAAATGGACAAAAATGGAGGGTTCTTTCATAAAATCTGTAAGCACTGCACACCACTCTGCATTTGTCAGAAACCTATTTTATAGCTGCATTAACAAATTAGCATAATTGTATAAATAACCTATTTTCATGGTCCCTGCTTCCGCAAATTCCCACTTACCTGTGTGTTTTGATGTAGTCATCCTTCAAGGGAAAGAGCTGTTCTTCAACCTTGTCCCAGCGCTCCAGGCAGCTCCACAGCCAATCGGGGTTTACAACATGGAGGTCCTTGCAGTCCTGAGCTTGCCGTACTTTTTCTGTGCCTATTACAAAGTCAAACATAACATTACAGTGTTCCCAGAAACACAAAAGATAGTGTTAAGTACACACTGGTTTAAGAAGAACATTTTGCAATCAATCTTACAGAAAAAACAAACACCCCTCCCCAATCCAACAAAACAATCACAACTGATAAAAGTGAGACTCTAAATAAGATGTAGTAACCTCATTCTCAAGCTGGATGAAGGTATTTGTAACTTCCCGAAGCACTGGCACCGTAGTCCACTAAAATTAATCCATATGGAAAACCTCTACATCTCCATGTTAACTAAACAATAAAATGTACTTTTGTATTTTATCTCCTTAATTTCTATTTGTCAGAGTCTAAGCAGCAGTGACTCTTCAATGCCGTTAAAGCCTAACACTAACTTATCACACTAACTTTCTTATGCAGAGTCCCCTGTACACACAGTACGCTACCTTTTAACAGCCAGCCACCCACTCAACCTCCGTTTGCCAGAAGTGGGGGCAAAGCAGACAAATAGATTATTTCATGCCAAAGAGGAACAATGAATGTGAAGTTAAATGTGGCAGGCTAGCACAAAGTCCACATGGAACCATCAACAATGCAGCGTGCAAGTAACAGGTGATCTCAAATTCCACCCTCTGGAGAAGCCAGAACAAGAGAGAAACTCAGTAAAGTTGCTATAAATCTTTGCCAAGAAGCATCAAAACCAGTAAGCAAAAAGAAGCAAATAAAATACAGGTTTAAATTGACCTTGAAGTGTAGGCTGTTCCCAGAAACTGCTGACTGTCCAAATATTTCAAGAATGTATTTCTTCTATTTGATTGGAAAAATTAATTTACCAATCGTGGTACTTGTTACAGCATTTATCAAAGAGATGTATGGAGGGACTGAACACTTGGAGACAACATAAAATTGTATAATCTGCCAATAAATCATTAAATATATAGGCAATAGAGAAAAATCCCAAGGATTCTGACCGATATATCTATGCTCGACACTTACACATGGTATTTTTACACTGCACAAATACTGGTGTAGCTGGAACGTGATAAAGGAACTCTCATCAATCTGACAGTCTGTCTCATAGCCGAAAGCCATCACTCTTTCCTTTTCTTATATCCCTATAATTTATAGCATTTCATCTTATTTACACATTATTTAAAATGCTTAACAAACCCAATCATTTGTCCATATTCTGTCTTGGTGCAAAGACATTTAAATACACTTAATATTGCACTACATTTTTTGTTTAGAAATATGAAATAAAAGCAGACCATCAAGAACTAAAGGCAGGAGTTCAATTAACATCTTAGCCCTCTCCTCTAGGTTAAGAGCAGAGCTCTCAAGAGCTGAAGGTGAAGAATACATCACTTCAAACACTACCCACTCCTGTTGAAGCCCGTCAATTCTGCACAAAGACCCTGAGGTTTCCTCCTGCAGATGCTTATATAAAAACACAATACTCCAGTCTAGTTTACCTTATTAACAAAAATAAGTAAATAAATAAAAATTTCTAAGTAAAGTTTTTAATGTCTTAAAAATTTATTTTAAGTTATAATTTATGAGCCCTTGTCTGTTTTCACACATGTGCCTTCAGGAATGAAGCCTCCAGGAGAAAAAAAAAAATAAATCAAATTTCAGAACAATTCTGATGAGGAAGCAAGAACAGTAAATTAAGTTGATGGTTTCAACATAGTTCCCTGGAGTTTTATCTGCATGGCTGTCATTTAACAACATGACTTTAGTTGTTTCAATTAAGATGAAAGTGGAGAAGTATGGGTACTTCAAGACATCATTTGAACATGACAGCAACCAGTTACTAGCAAATACCTAAAGGCCCGTCTACAACCTGAACCAGAATCTACTGTGGTAGACAGATCAACTGAAATGCACTTGAGGATTGACTTAACTAGTTAGACAGTTCAGTTTCTAGGCTTCTGTAAATTCAAAAGACTAAATAAACAGAAAGGGCAGGAGATCATTGCCCTTTACCAAAGTGCTGAAAGCTGCTGTTTCCCTACTTTTCTGCCCCCAAACCCAAAAGAATACAGGAGGAGGGCTACCTTTTCCTCTATCTTTAGATACAAATACATTTTTTTCTTGGATTTACGTTAAGAAAAAAAAATGTTCTGTGCACAAATACATGTCTTCTATTTTCAGCAGCAAATGCAAGCAATTCCACAGCTCAGGATTTAAGAGCTGTACAGTAAATATAAAGCTTTTCTCCACACTACTATCTTTGCAATAAAAAAGCATTAACTTAAGAATCCATGATAAACACAAACACAAAAATGAGCATTTAGAGATAAAGGCCTTTCCAAACCACAAATGATTTAGAAATGCAATATTTTAAATTTTGCCATAAAATAAAAGCAAAACCACTGTCCAACAAAGACGCAATGAAAACAATTTTTGAACTCCAACCATGTTAATTCCAGCACACCTTTGCTGTTCAAGAGGTTTTAACTGGCTAAAAACCAAAACTTTTTAAGAAGGGAGGTCAGTGCACCCAGATCATTCATCCCCTGATACAAGAAATGTTTTCCAATTAATCATCAGTTACAAAAGTAATCAGCAACCCAGAGCACCTTCATGCATCAGTTGCTGGAAATGAGCCAGTTTACAGTGCCAGAGGGAGCTTCCACAGCAGGTATTATTATTATTTATATAACCTCATTAGGAATTGTAGAAATACCTGCAGTTAGAAACAGGTAAGTACAAAGCTGTATTTAATTTACACACAGGGTATGTTTCAGAGGAAAGAAAGCAGAGGTTCTGAAGGAGAACGAAATTAAGAGATCTGGGGGAAAAAGGATTAAAAAAGTGAAAGACTTGGCTTGGAAAATGCTTTCTTTTGAGAATAAAGGAGAGAAAGCAATGACAACATAGTAAGAACAAAGAGGTAAGACAACAGCTGTTATAAAGGGAATGCTGAAATCAGGTTCATAAGCATAGGAGTTTCAAGTGAAAAAAGCAACAACAGCAAGAAGTCCAGTGGAAGTTTAGGTACTTGTGCCTGGTATTAAGATACTCAACCAAATATCAGACATGACTAGTAATACTGTCTTGCACATAACGACTCTGGAGCTGACTGAATACAACATACAATAGCATGTGATTTCACTAGTAAGCATACAGAACAGTTAACCAGAGTTGGTGGTGTTACTGGACAGACAGACTGTGCTTGTAATACCCTGAAGAAAAGCTTATCTGATGTTGTAATACATCCATTCACCCAACTAAAGATATTGCTGCTCCTTTTGGACTTCACTGGCAAAACCTGAACAAAACCATAAAACTTCACCTTCATCTCATGTTATATCTTTGAAGTTATGTGAGAAGATGGCTTCCTCCAACCATTTTTAAAACTGATGTTTCTGCATTGATGATTTGTCAGGTGCTTCATCTTGCTGCCTGTTACACACACACACACACACACGTTCTGCGTTCATGCGTATCTGATCATTTCATACCAGATATACACTGAGGAGCTAAGTAAATTCTTCTTCTAGTCAACAGGATTGCAACGGACGCCTTAAATGTGAAAGCCAAAATGGCACTATTTTGTATGAAACCCTTAAGTTTCTGAAACAATAGCTCTGAAAGGTATAAGCCATTAACATAAAATTAAAGTTGGCGACACGAAGACCAATGTGTAACCAAACCCACCCACTGAGAGTCAAAAGCCTTACCTTTCTCACCTCTGCAACACCAAGGCTTTCTGCTTCCTCCCTGTCTCTAAAGCACAGCTGCCTATTGCATGCTTCAGCATACTGAAAATCACATGAGGTAATACAACTGTGTCACCTCAGGGGCTGCCTTCTATTTCTAGCTGACATCTTCACAAATTAAGATTTCACACGTGTGAAGTTCTTAGAGCAAGGTTTGGTGGAACACCAAATTTAACTGGGTAGAAGAAGTAGTACTGCAATACTTAATATCCTTGCCTTCTCCTCTCCCTTTCCCCAGTGTAACTTCCCCTTTTACAAATATGCTTATTAAGAAGTAGCAGAAAGGATTTTAATCCCTCCAAGCAATAGTACTTCTGATGCAGTTAGGAACATCTGAATCATCCAGCTGGGCTAAAAATCACTTAGAGAAAACTGTTTTTCTGGACTACTTTTTTTGCATTATTCTCCTCTAATCACCTTTCCCTACTTCAAATTCTGGTCTAAAATTATTCCCAAAGAGTTAAAGAGGCACACAAGCCTTTCCACGTGAAGCAGCTAGGGTCCAAATTCATCACATCTACCCTCTGATGGATATGGCCTGAAGCACATAATATTGGGAAAAGGTTATTTGCAAACCTGGGGAAGGGACTTACCAATTCTAGTTTTGAACTTGCAAACAAAGGTTGAAAACACAAAAAAGCCTCCTATTAGTCTTGACAATTCATTACTAAAAAAGTGACCAAAATCAATAATGCAACCATAAACTTCTACAGCTGTTCTCCAGGACATACAGTTTCACTACCGCAGTTTATTTTGTCTTATCCAAAGTATGAAGCACACTAGGCATTTAAGCAACATAGAGAAATGAGACCTGAGCTGTATGTTTACGAAGACTAAGAAGAAATGTTATACTACATATTTGGCTATGTTCCCATTACCAAGTAGTGCAGCCCAGCAGGGAGATCTGCAGGGCAAAAGGGTGCTGGAGGAGCGATTCCCACCCCATATGCATTTCGGGGAGTTTTGCTTTGGATTAGTTCTGCCCAGTCCTGCAGACCAAACGCACGTGAGCACTCAGCTGACTGCGCCCTCCAATTCAATCTCACCCATGAGGAGCTGTTGTGTTAAAGGTTAAGTAATTTGGAGTGATGCCCAATTCATTGTTATAAGTCTGGTCATGTTCAGTGTACTGAACTATCATGATTACAGATGCACAAATAATGTGATACACCTTCAGTCTAGTCGCGTTCCATGAACTACCATGGCCGCACTTAAAGAATTTGGTCGCGTTCAATGAGAACTAACAAGGCTAGACTAATGAATAGTGCAGTTTATCAAAGCAACAGATACACAGGTTCTTTGGATTGCCAGGGATAAATTCAATGTCTGCAAAGCACGTGCAAATAGCAAGAGTATGAGTAACACCGCTTGGCTACAAACGCGTTAAAAGATATAATGCAACTCTACAGAGATTTCTAAGTTTCCTGGGAAGGCACTTGGTATAACCAAGTGTTCGAATCTCACCCAAAGGCGTCCCAATGAGAGGGAAGAGAGGCTCAGC
Source organism: Fregata magnificens (assembly GCA_013389945.1). Lineage (NCBI taxonomy): Eukaryota > Metazoa > Chordata > Aves > Suliformes > Fregatidae > Fregata > Fregata magnificens. Next base: position 139,675 of record WAAD01013111.1, read on the forward strand.
CCGTCGACTGATCCCAGAAGTCAGAGTGGTATATGATGATGGTATCTTCCCTAACATCCTCTCTCTCTTAAGTTATTTTATATTATTTTTTACCTTTCAGGTGGAGCTTGAGTGACTCTAGTCATACATACCTTTGTTATGATTGGTGTAAAACTTTCTCGCTTCGCTTTTAAAGGTATAAACTAGAAAAATTCAAAGCGCAAGCTCAGCGAGGGGTGGTCGCACCTTGGAGGCGGGTAGCTTTTGGGATGAAGGTGTGTTTTGGTATTATAACGATGTTATAATGAGCAAAGTTCACCAAAAGGACAGCATTTTGTCAAAAACATGACAGACTGTTGGCCCAGGATAGCAAATATGCAGCTTATCGNCATAGGAGCCCAGTGTGCAGGCTTGAGGCTGTGCCAGGATGAACTGAAGTACACAATGGGAAGTGACCACCAGAGTCACTCTCAAAACACTCTCCTGATTCCAACACACCGAAGTCAACATATCCCTATGGCAGTTTGCAAACAGGTTGCCAGACATTGCTTGAAAGATCTGATCACTGAAAGTCTATTTCTCTTCAGACCATTTTTATATATAAATCTCGCTTGACCTGCTGTTTACAAATAGAGAGGGAC
>WAAD01013113.1:6472-17651 GCA_013389945.1 Fregata magnificens
GCCCGCCTGCCTCAGCGGGAGGCGGGAGGGGCGCGCGGGCGGAGGGGGAGCGGCGGTTAGGCGGCGGGGGCGAGCGTTGCCTTCCTCAGGGCGCTGCCTCGCTGTGACCCGTAGCGGTGCTTTGCCTGGGGTTTTTTTGGTTTGTTTGAGCCGGGTGTTTTCTTTCCCCTCGTTTTAGCCCCTTTTTGGGCATCCTGGAAAACAACCAAGGGGTTTGGGGGCCTGCTGTTAGCTGGAGGGGTTGCTCGTTGGGCCCTCTGGCTTAGTTCAGGGGGATGTGAGGGAAGCGGCCCTAACCAAGGCCGGCCTGTTCGGATGAAGGCTGGAGCCAAATGTTCGCGAGTCCATTGGTGCTGTCAGTGTCTGGGTCTGCCATCCCTCCGGTAGCCTTTTGCCCATGGAAAGCACCACACTGAGGCCCTTGTTTGCATGGAGTGCAGAGCAGACAAACAATGAAGCTGCAGAGGAACAGCCCCTTTTTGAACTATATATGTGAAAGCTAAACAGAAAACCCTAAAAATAAACATGACTCTTGTTCTCTCTCTGCAGTTTTTGTATTTGTCATAACTAAAACCTAAAGCAAAGGCTGGAAAATGCCAGTGTGAGCATGATGGCCTTAGGAATGGGTAGGCCGTTGGCTGTTGTGACAACAGGGGAAGGCAGCACAGACGTGGGATTTAGCAGTAGCTTTCCTAGTACTTTACTCCATTAAGATATATGGAGTAAATAGCCCCTTTCTCATATTAGATCGTTTATCCCCTGATAACCTGCAGTTCTTTTTTCGTGTCTTGTTACAGTACATATACTGATCAGCTTATTTTCTGAAAGACTACGTTGCCGCTTAATCTCTATTACTCAGAAAGATCCTCGTGGTGTATTTCTCAGGAATAAACTGTATACAAAGATGTCATGGTGCTTACTGCTCTGTGTAAAACCAGGATAGAAGCAGTGTGGTTGTGAGATAGTCTGTGACACTGTCTTTGCTGTAAGGGAAAAAAGCAGCATCTTTTACTGTCACACTGGAAAAGTGTGACAGTATTTCTGTCATGAGCTACTTGCGACAGGTTTCATTTCCCAAATAACAGAATTCTACAGAATAACACAGAATTCCCCTGAGTAATAGTTTGCTTTCATACTAGTATGCTTACGTGTGGTTTTTTTTACCTAGTTACTGTTCTTACACATGTGTCTCACACATAGAAATTGGATTTAGTGGGACTGATGACTCATTGCTTCTGTCTAACAGTCCTGAAATTGAGAAAATGGACCAAATTTAATACTGGCGGAAGCACGAGGAAACCCACTGGTTTCAGTAAAGCTATGCCTTCTTGTGCTAGCTTACTCTACAGATGAATTTGGTAACCTGTTTGTTTCCAGGTGACTGTTTCACAGTAGCAGCCAGGTAATCGGAGTTAATGCTGTGCAGCACCATGCTGGAAATCTTGGAAATGACGTTGAAGGGGTGGGCTTGCCTACATCACACTGGAGCCCTTGTAGCAGTGCTGCAGGGGCCAGCTATTCTGTTTGAGGTCCGAGATCCCTGTGCTGCATGGCATGACAAGCTTGGTTAGCTCACTTGATGGTTTTGAGATAAGACAAGGAGAAAGAAAGACCCAGGACACTCAATTAGTTCATTGCATTAGGTGTACATTACTTGCCTAACAAATACCTGTTCCATGGTCAGCTGTTTCCAGCTGTACAGTATGTGGTAGCCTTTAACAGATGAAGCACTGTGGCAGATGTTAAGCGGAAGTGCTAAGTTTCTAGAATGAGATGCCCATAATGTTTCAGCATCTGTTCTGTAGCACCTGGCATGCTCAAAGCACTGCGACTGAGTGCAGTGGTGAGTGCGAGATGCTTCAGCGTGTCAGACTTCTGGGCCAGGCACTAAAACTGAAGTACACACAGCCAGCAGCCACCCGTGAAAAATTCAGTTTAAGTAACATCTTCATCTTCTCACATGGGCACTGTTAGTATCTTGTTTTTCAGGCAGAAATTAACTGCCTTAATCTTGAGATTGCTGTGTCTCTCAGTCTCCTTGGCACCAACACCTTCAGTACTGGTCTCAGCAGTACTGGACCACCTTCAGAGGCAGTAAGCTCCCCGTTTTGTGCAGTTGGCATCCTACCACACACTGAAGAAGGTCTTACCATGGGCCCCTCCTCTGTTTCAAGGAGTATCACACAGGTAGTCACTCCTTCTCCACTGTTGTCACCTCCCTGTCATGTGCCGGACCCCCCACCAGCCACACACTCCTGAGTCCGTGCCTTCACATCACAGCGTTTGCTTGTGACTGTTTTGGTGCGTACTCTGACCCAAAATGGTGGGATACCTCTCCTGTTCACAGTGCATTGTCCTTCCTCTGGGAACAGTGAGAGTAATGCCAGGCCCATACGGATTGCACTTTTAAGCCACTTACTCTCTTTATATCTAAATAAAAGAGGGTAGGCCTAAAGTCCACCTTGAAGAGCACTGTCCTGTTGTTCCAGATAGGAGTCCCCTCCCCAGTGAATTTGCTTACTGCACCTAGCAGTTCAGTGGGGGAGAACTGGTGCCACGTACAACTCTCCCTGCCCGAGGTACTCGCTGTCCTCAGAGTCGCTCTGTAAGGACTGCGTACTGCAATCTAAAGAGGACTTTAAAACATTGTCACATTTCTTTTTCTGTAGCTCTTTATTCCAGTTCCCTCTCTTTCTCTTTTGCCGCCTGCTTTATTTGTTTTCCTCTCCTTTATCGTTTGTCCCTCTCCTTTTTCTGTGCGTTTCTTTCCCAGTTCCCCCCTGGTCATTGCTTCTTCCCTCTGCTTCCCTCTAACATCTTCTCCATTGTCACTCACCTCATTCCTCCCACCACAGTCTTTGGCTTGTTTCTCCCTGTCTTTTCCTTTGTTAATTAGTACGTTGTTGGACTTCTGAAGGAAACTGTTTCCCACAACAGGGCATCAAAGAACGAGCAGCAGGTGCAGGAGTAATCTTGTTCTTTGAACTCCTACCACCACTCAACAGCAAAGCAAAGCTGGCAGGAACAGCTTCTCTTTTTCTTTCCCTGATTAATTAAGAGAAGAGAGGTAGTAAGAAGGAAAACAAGAGCGGGTGGTGACAGCAAGGGAAGAGGGCAAGCAGGGAAGGATAGGAGGGTACAGAAGCCAGAGAGAGGAAGATAGAAATAATAGACTACAACATACATTCATGGACGCCACAGAGGGAGTTCAGCAAAGCTACAGGACTGTAGCAAACCTCCAAGGATACTCGCATCAGGCTGTGCTTTGCTTTTTCTGCCCCGACACCTTCTCTCACATCAGTCCCTTCCCTTGACACAGAGCCTCTCATCTCTGGGTTGGCTCCTCTGTCCTGCTTAAATGTCCCATTGCTTTCGACAAGCCTGGCTAAAGTGCTACTGATAATGTAAACATTTCTGCTAATGGCATCAGTCAGCACCACCCCTTGAGTTTCAACAAAACAAAAATAAACTGAAACAAAACCAAACCTAAAAATTAGATTTTAGTTACGGCATTGCAGAAATGTCGAAAGGCGAAGTCAGGAATGGGTAGGTAGCTACAAATAACACAGCAGCACTTACTTTTAGACCCACAGGATTGCATTTGTTTCTCTGACCAGTTCCGTTGCATTGTTTCTTGCTGATTAACTGGTTATTTTGCAAAATCTCTGTAAAACCACAGGTAAACTAACCAAGGTTTTCTGTGTGAAAAGCAAAGGGAAGTCTTGACATCAAACCATTACAGTAAGTTAGAGTTGTATTGCTGACTTTATGATGCAGAATTGAGTGAGCTCTTAGAGTAAAAAGAGATGTTGAATAGCTCCAATTCACTTTATTTTTTATTAGCCTTTTTTCCTCCTGTCAATCAATTTATTTTGTTTTCCTTTTGGTCCAGCTTCCTATATTGCATTTATATGAGGTTAATGAGGAGAGTTCAAAAGATACCTCTATACAGAAAACAGTATTTCTGAAAGAGACTCTTCATAAGTCATAAATAAAGTACAGAAGGCATAGATCTCATGTAAACAGAAAAACAGATATTTCATTTTCAGAATTTCCTTAACATATAACAAAATGAAGAATAGAGTCCTTGTAGTTTCAAGTCTGTTAAAACTGTGGACGGGTGCAGCAGGATACTCCTGCTCTTTCAAGTACCACACGACAACACAGTACTGAAGGCAGAATCTCCTAATCCAAAAAGAATTTGTGATATGCTCTACTTAAAGACCTACTTGTGTTCCATATAACCTACAGGCAAGATAAACTCTTGCCTGTTTTTAGGCATGACATTGGGGTTTTTTTCTTGTAGGACTCACTGACATAGGAAGTATGTATGGTCACTTGTTTCTTCCCTTCCCATCAATACGAGAATCTACTATAGCAGAATCCTTGCTGATTTTTTTTTCCTATAATCATATGAATTAAACACAAACACACAAAAAGTCTCTGTTTTTCATTTTATGTGAGATGGCTATAGCATTGAAATTGATGGGGGTTTCAATGCTGCAAGAACAAAAGCATAAAGTTTGCTAAAACCAAACAAAGTCAAGTAAACATGCAAATGGAACAGCAAGTTCTAGGTTTTTAAGACATTCTTAAAATGGCAAAGGTTCAATATCAAACCTTTCTTCAGAAGATCACCTTTAAGAACAGTATCTGTTGGAAGTGTTGAAAACAAGTATCAGGGAATACTGTGGGCTGAATCCTCTGCTGTATCTGTTAGAGATACAGATGCTGTTAGTTGGGTAAAGCTGTGTTCAACTTCCATCCTAAAAAAGAAACACAAAACAAACAAAAAAGCCAGCGACAAATGTGGGGGTCTTCTGGCTGCTATTGGAGTGAACAATCATACCCCCTGAACATCAGCAGGGATTTTAATTTAATGTCTTTATTTTTCCTTGTTTCTTTGTTTTTCCGTCCTTTGATGCCTCATCTCATAGTTTATATTTATTTTGAGGATAGCTATTTTTCTCTTGGTAAATATGACTGAATGACTAAGTTGTTTGCTCACCATCTTAAAGAAAGAGCAAGTGACTACTTAACTACTGCAACTGAACTACAAATCTCAAAGTCATTATGAAAAGAAGTAGCTTTTATATGAAGAAAGTGTTAACATCAGATTTGCTAATCTGTTGTTAAGATAAAATGCCTTCATGTAACATATTTTAGAGAATTAGACAATGCCTCTGTCCATTTTTCCTTGAGAAGAGAAAGTGCCAATTTTTTATCCTGCTTAAAGGCAAATACCCTCTGCTATGCCACCCACATGTACCCAATCTGTCAGAAAACTAGAACTATGTATTCCTTTAGGATTGAGAACATAATTCTTTGCCTGTCAGATTATTCTGACAAATTACATTATAATTACTTCCTCATTAATTACTGTGACAAATGTTGATCTGAAGAGAACAGAGAAGGATGTCTTTCATTTAAAATCATCAAAACATGAACAATTGAGATTTCCTCTGAACACTTTAACGTTCATTATTATTTGGGCATGCTAACATGTTCATTCCTATTGTGTATAAGCAAAGACAGATTTCAGCACCTGCCTTTTTCAGATATCACAATTTTATTTCCTTTTGAACATCTTTAAAATAACATATTTTCTCTTTCCAAGTAGATATTTTTCCCTCTGATAGTATGAGGCATGATCCATAAAGCATGAAAAAACCCAGGTGCTCTTGTTCTGAGTTGTTTAAAGTGTGACAAAAGCACTTATAGTGGGATATATTACATTCCTAGAGCATGAGGTCCTCAAGGAAGGTAAAGAGCAAATAACAATTCCAACCTCTGTGGTAAAGCATGAGAGATGGGAATAATCTGCAACCTGAAAAGAAACTTACTTTCCTTTCAAAGCAAGAGAGATGCTGGAAAAGAATTGCCTCTCTTCAGGATCCAGTACCCTGTTTGAGTTAATTTTTGGCTGCTAGCAGTGTAACCCTAAGCATGGGGCCTGACATAGCAGAGTGAAAATCTGTGCTTCATCCCATCACCATATGAATGCTACAGTTTCTTGATGCATGTGTGAAGAAGCAGGAGAGGAAAGAATTGCACACATGATTCAAAGGCACTTTGTGGTCAGATTTGTAAATCTCATTGCAGCTAGGTTAACACATTGGAGTAGAGTTGTTTTCTCTCCTCGAAGAGACTAGAGTAACAATTCCAACCTACAGCAGAGAATTAAATCAGTGAAGTTTGGGTAACTGATCTGTTTGTACACAATGGACATCTTGTACCAGAATGTCCTTGTGAGCAGGAGAGTAACCTGTATAAACTCTTACCCACAAAGGAATGGGGAAGCTGCACTGGGCTTCCTTCGCCCAAGGAGTTACTAAAGTGCAATCAGATTCAGCAGACTCTTTGCAATTCTGCAAGATCCTTTATGAAGCACTGTTATTTACTGCAAGATGCTGAAAGATGGGAGACTTTGGGTCAAATCCCAGTTCTGCAACTATCTTGCTCTGGGACCTTGGACAAAATTGATTGTTTGAATCTGTACACCTTTCCCATAGTGGGTGAATTGCTGGCAGGACTCTCATTGATTGGGAAGCTCCCAGGGTTTTTCCCGCTGAGTGATACTTTAAGATACAAGTGTTGTTTCTATATGTGCATCTAGGAAGTGTGATCATGGCTTTTATTTTTATTTCTTTGGTACCCTTGAAAGACCTTTTGTAGCTCTGGAGAATGAGCTGACCTCTTTTGTTCCCCTAGCCTGAAAAAGGTCATATTTTGTTTAACTAACCTTTGAAAACACCAGGCCAAATTCTACTCCCGCTGCACCATTCAGAATAGCTGCAGACTAACTCTGTCTTAGGGCTCTGTAACTGAGAGTAGTATTTTACCCAAACCTTTCCATCTTCTGACTTGTAACAAGTCTGCCTCAGTATATCTGGGAGTGCAGTCAGTCATACCTCTTATACACTGTACTGTTAATTATATTCTAGACATATAGGTGTTTTAATAAGACTGTTAGTTCTTTGGCTCAGCTGCAGTGTAACAGAGAGAACCCAGACTGCTAAAGTGGACATACTTGAGTCTGAGCTGCTCTTCAAGCATTGGAGTCTTTTTTTGGCTGATGGTTTTTCATCTGGTCAATGTATAACAGATATTATATTTTGTTTGCTCTTTAAAATTGTGACTTATACCTTCCTGGTTACATCTTCTGGTGGTTTAGGTTCCAATACTTCTTCCTTTTCCATTTTAATGTCTTTCCTTTTCACTAGAATAGTGCTCTGAACCTTATAAACTAATTTTCAGAACTTCTGTCATTCTTTTCCCATTACATTTTGGTATAGCCTCAACACTATAGCAGACTAAATAAGCTTTGAACTAATATACTTACACAAGCTTGTAAAATATGTGAAATTACTTTGTTTCTATGATTTTCCAAAGAGAAAGCTTCTAATACAAGCTTGGGCAGTGTATTCATTACAAATAAGAAGAGGCAGGCTACGCAAAACTTTTTGATACTGTGCTAAGAAAAGTCTTCATTTTGGTTCCATTTTGACATACTTATATTGTGTGGTTTTTTAATTTGTTACTTCCTAGCAAAGCAAGAGGTAGGGTACCTCTAGCCTGTACTTCACTGAGACTCTGCTTCCTGAAACTTTTGGGTTCATTCCTTTATTTTAAATTGAGGATACAAATACATACAAAAGGATGAAACTGAAAAAGGGCTGCTTCCAGCCACAGGCATTAGAGATTTATTTTCACACAACAGCTGCTTGGACAAAGTTAAGACTATATTGTGAGAAGGGAGCTGAAGAAATGAGATGGTAGATTTATTTCTTGGAGAGGTCTCCAGATCTTATCAAAATCAGACCAATGTTTATTCTGACCAATGAAAAAAACCCCCACCATTTTGGCACACATGGCTTTTGTCTTCCATTATCTTAATAGCAAATCTAAAAAGGAAGAAAAACCCAAAAAACAGTTCCTGTTGGAGCAGAGGCGGTATCCAGAACACTAATCGGGCAACGAACATGGATGGTACAGGATAGAGGACAGGGAAGATGTGGTAGAGTGCTGCTTCCAGCCATGCTGTAGCTGCTCTGTGGACTTTAGTTTCTAGGAATACCAATCCAGCATCTTTCTTAGAAAATACATTCCTTCAAATAATCAACAACTTAATTTCAAGTCAGTACTATGTCAAAGTGGATATTAAGCAGTCTTTGTGTGTGTCTTCACTCCAGGAAAAAATCCCATAACTTCAGGCACTGTTACATGACAGTCAGAAATGTGTCAAGTTTTCTCTTAAAGCTACTTCCATTTCATATTCCCATTGGTAAATACCACAGTGAGTTTCAGAACTTCATTTCTCTCATACATAGCAGCTTTTTTTTTTTTAATTTCCAGGCTAAATTTCTACAAGGCCAGAGTATATCCATCTGTTATTGTGGTGATAGTCTTCTTTAGATAGAATAGCTCTTCTCTCTTGTGGGTATTTACCTCACTGGTATAAGCAACAGTCATGTCTCCTCTCTTTCAGTCTTCTCTTCTCATGAGGGTCCATGTTCCTCTAATTCTGTACTCCTAAAGCTGTTCTCTGGACCTGCTCTGATTTAGTCTCTTCTGAGATGGACATGGAAAACTGTCTGCTATCCCAGACGAGGTTTCCCCATGCACGGTGGCTTTAGTATTTCCATCTCCTTAGCGGAATGGCCTTGCCCATTGTGCTCTGTCACCTGACGATGCCACAGTGGTGCTTCATAAACATGGATTAATGTGCCCAGGTGCCTCAGTCACAACGTCATGTTCAGCCATGGAGCTCCTAACTTATATTGACTTTGTCATTGCACTTCTATTACTCCTCTTCTCAGAGAATCCACTTCTTCCAGTATGGCACTCCAGTCTCCACAGATACTGACTTCACCTCTTTCCTATGAACAGTGAAGTCCTATTGGCTGTGCCAAGAAAACAGATTAAACTAAGCAATTCAGCTGCTTCTGAGACTTATCCTTGAGGAACTCCATCATTAACTGTATTCCCCTCTGCTTCCCGAGTCTGCAGGAGTAGTATCATCTCTCCTTTAGGTAGCTCCTTCATCACTCTACAGTTCTTGAACTATCCCACATCCATACTTCCCATACAGGAAAAAAGGAAAGAAATTATTACTATTTTATTTGTTTATGCTGGATGAAGTGAACTTAAAATTCATACAATTTTCAGACTGTGAAACAGGTTGCTCCTATAATACAATGATATGTTTGATGACCTCTTCATTTTTCTCACAAGCAGCGTTTAATGTCCATTCCTGTTAATCTGGCTAAAAAAAAAAAAAAGAAGAATTTCCTCTGGCAACAAATTCAAAAGACTGCTTTTTGATCACTGTCAAGCAGAATGCTTCAACCTAAGCATGACCCCTAAGGACCGAAATACATGAGGGCTGAATTTCAAGGACAGAAATGGAATAGGATGTTTAGTATTACACAGAATCTCATGTTCTTTGCTGGATTGGGGCCTTTATTACTACAAAGTGTCACTCTCGTATTGATTTGTGATACATCAGTGTAAAAACAAAACTGGCCACGGTTGGCGTGTTCCAGAGTCCACAGCAGCATTTTGAATCCTTGTTCCAACTCACGTGAGCTTGGGGTTTCAGCACCACCTCCCACCATAAACCTCCGCTGAGGCTGTTGCAGGGGTTTAGCTTTATCCCCTTTAAAGAAACACCATGACAGCTTTCCCTCATACACATCATCTGTAGCAGCTAACCATTTTAGCTGCCAGAGCTCTAAACAAACTAATGAAACCAGGGCCCAGACTGCCTGGAGTGTCTGGCCCGATGTTGCCCCATATCTGAAGAGTACTAGGGTCATGGCAAAGCCAGGCTCAGCAGAATACCAGACAAGACTGCGGATAACAATAATCTCACCGGGCATTTCCTCCTCTGCCTCCTCCACACGATCTCTTGTAGGATGACAGTGGAGACACTGTTGTAGACTTCACTATGGTGAGAAGGCAAAAACAAGAAGCTTCCTTTGCATCCAGACACGGAAGGGACCCCGTCAAGAAGCTAACACTCTTTTTAAGAGGGTTGAAGAGGGAGAGAATTAAGGCTTACACCCACGTACTTAAGTGCAGACCTGATTCACTTAGGAAGAACCTTGCAAAGTGAATAAGGAAAGTTCCCGCTCCAAATAAAAAAAAATAGCAGAATAAGGACTGCTGGTTGGTCATTACATTAAAGACCCTTATCATGGAAGGCCTGCAGGTGAAGGTAGAAGACACAGAGTCAGGCCGTGAAGGGAAAGAGTGGGCTGAAGGCTGCTGCTGGGGCTTTTTTGAAGCACTCGCGAGCGATCACAGCTGCCCTGAAGGACTCGCATAGAAATTTACTCCTAATTAGGTGCAAAAAATCTTTGTGAAAAGCACCAACAACGTGAAGCGGGAGCAGCGTCATCTCTCCAAGGGCTGCGAGGGGGTGAAGAAGGGGGCAGGTTTCTCCCCAGCGAGAAGCGGCCGCTCACGCTCCGGCAGGACCGGGGTTGCCACGCCGGAGCTCCACACCCGGTGGCAGACACGGCGGGGTGCGGGAGGGCGCTGGGGCAAGAGGGGCTCGGCGGTCCCGGGGGAGGGGAGCCAGTGGCCTGTCCTTCCTCTGTGCGGGGGGGGCTCCGCAGGTCTCTCAGCCAGCCCCCTCATTTCCTCGGAAACGGCCCGGTTTTCCGGGGTGGCTGCCGTGCCAAGTCGAGGTGAGGTAATTTATGACCGGGGATGGGGTAAAGGAAACCTCCCACGGAAGGGAAGGGCTCCGGGGAGCTGCATCTGCGGGGAAGGGGGAAAAGCGGGCTCCCTCCCTCCTCAGCCCGCGGTCAGCCCGCAAGTGAGCCCACTAGCCGCTGCCGGGCTGCGAGCAGGTCTCCGGGGAGAGGCTCCGCGCCTCTGCCCGCCGGGGCCGAGGAGGGAAATGCGGGTGCCCGGAGATGGGCAGAGTTCTGAGGGCTGGTGGGCGCTCGGCCTCGGCTCTGCCCCGTCCCCCCGGGCAGCGAGGAGCTGGGCAGGCGGCAACTGCGCGCTCCCGTCCCCAGGGCACGGCTCCCATCCCCGGCGTGGCGGTCGCCGGCCCCTGCCCTTAATGAGATTCTTTGAAATGCAAAAAAGCGAGTTTTAATGTTACATCCTTATCTTTGGAAGAGCGCGGTTTTCTTGCCGCGGCGACGTCGCTTGTTAAACAATC